>CM030844.1:7673082-7845582 GCA_018105865.1 Metaphire vulgaris
AGGCGGAACAGCAGCAGACGACCGCAAGATATGCTTCGATGACGCTGCCGAAGGAGTTCGGCTGCAGCAGCAGCAGCAGCGTCAACAAGATCAAACGCAAGCAGTGACGTCATCGCGCGTGACGCTCTATGATAATTTCGACTTCTCGAAGACGTTCAGCTGTCAGCTGTCAACTTCCTTTTCTGTCACTTTCTGTCCGACGCGAGGGGGCAGTGGCGTACCTAGGGCGGGGGGTCTGCCCCGGGCGGCACAAGAAGGGGGCGGAAAATGTAAGGATTTTCATCGCGTTTACTTCTTATGAACGAATCAGAACAACGAATAGGTGGGATTGGGGGTTGGGGTGGGGTGGGGTGGGGTGTACATTTGACAACACCATGGACATTAAAATTTCAGACACGCCACTGCACGAGGGACAGCATAGGGTCGGGATTGACTCGGACCACGGTCTGCTTTGGTTCAGCGGGGTAAACAAGTTGCTGCGAATTGTCGGAAATTTCAGATGTTGGAAGATTTAATCTGTTATATTTTGAAAGTGGGCAAAAGTCACTGACCAAAATTATTAAGACAAATATTTTTCTCCTACGGGGTCTCTTTCATTGCTTTTCATCTTCTTTCCGGTTCGTGAGCTTAGATTTTCAAGTTACGTCAGGTTTGGTTATCGTCTTATCTTTCTTCGGATAATTGTCTTTTCCGACGTGTCCAAGTATTTGACGTGTCTAGCATTTGAAATAATACGAGCTGTAATAATCTCCTGGGTCTAATTACCTTTCTCTCCTTATTAGAACCCTTCTGTTACATTTGACCGTGCAGTGCTGCGTGACGCTTTTGCTTTACGACGGGGTTGTCGTAGGTACTGACACAGTAGCGTGCACAGGGGGGGCGGTGGCCCGGGCACATCCGCCAGAGGGGGCATACAAATTGACTTGGCGAACTTTTTTGCTAGTCAACACTTTTTTTTTACATCGAAATCCATTAAAATTATCGATTTGGCCCCGGCCATGCACGAGATGGGTGCGGGGGGGAGGGGGGGCATCCAAATTGACTTTGACCACGGGCGTCCACCATTCTCTCCACGCCACTGATCAGACAGTAAGATTTTTTCGAATCATTGGCTATAACATTACGACGAAAGGCGCTATAAAACGCCAGAACACGACGTAACACAGCCTTACGTTACACGTCACATATTTTTATACATTCAGTATCCTATATCTGTGTGTGTATGTGTGTTTGTATTTGTATTTGTGTATTGGTGTGTGTATAGACCTATCATATGGGCTTATGCCCAGACACAGCATAGACAAGCTATGGTCAGCTGCAGGGGCCGTTTCCGGGAGTAAATCGCTCTTTTCCTCCGAAAATTTCAAATTCCCCCCCGGAAATTTTGACATGCTACATCAACTAACAGCAGTCCCCTAGCTGACTTCCCCCGGTCTTGTCAGTGTCCCCCTGGAGTCCAGGAGTCTAGATTAAACACTGGTAAGCTGTCGCCCTCTTGTGGCATTGAATGAAGGCTGCTTAATTAAAACAGATTTTTAATATTAAATGAACATTGCTGGAATAAGAAACTCGACAGATTTTGTTCCGATTTCGATGAAAAGACAGAATCAAGTTTGATCACTTTTCCATCGTGCTTGGATCTAATCTTGTTAACAGAATTTGTGAACAACGAGTCCGCATATTTGCACTGTAGTTTGGTGAACATCAGTCGTTCAACTTGTTTGTGAAACGCAGCTTGAAATGTAAGCCATACTAAAATCCTAAAAGGCATTCACTCAATAAATCGCAGTCTTTGCAGACAATATAACACATGACTGGAATAATTTGTCTCTTTAGATGAAACGTAGCGCATTAAAAGAGTTTTATTGCATGCATTCAAAAATAAATATACCTTTAATAATAATTAATTATTCATATTTGATCTACTTGACATTCAAGAAAATCGACCTACACTATTAATTACAAGAACAAGATAAACAGATACTTTCTAACGTCTGTAATAACAATAAATACCAATAGGTCGGAGTAGCGTTTCAAGCATTTCGCGAAGTCGAGTATGTTTGCGCTTGCATTTGAGAAATATAACAGGCATTTCTACTTCA
Source organism: Metaphire vulgaris (assembly GCA_018105865.1). NCBI lineage: Eukaryota > Metazoa > Annelida > Clitellata > Crassiclitellata > Megascolecidae > Metaphire > Metaphire vulgaris. The sequence continues at coordinate 7,675,185 of CM030844.1, forward strand.
GCGTTGAAACATAACATTCCTTTAAGATCTTGAAAATTAAGGGGCAGAGATTTTCGGGGGTAGGTGGGGAGGGAGCAAACATGGCAAAGCGCTGCGTCTGCCTCTCCACCCAACGGGCTAAAATATTTCACCTAACTTCGAAAATTACCGCCTGCCACTATTCGAACTAACAGCACACCTGCCCGAGAATAACCAGAGAATATTTTGAAAATATGATAGTTTTGCAGAATAAACTAACTCTCGCCTAGAAATTTTGCTGCAGAAAACCGACAAAAATACAGTAGAATTTCGTTATAACGCGTACTTGGCCGGTCTGTAAAATTTAGTACGTTATATCCGAGGTAGGCCCTACGCTATATCCAATACCATCCAATACGGCAGCCAGCGCATCACATGGGACCGCATACATTGCAGTTCTTGATAACCGAGTATACGTTATATAACCGAATTCGTTATAACGAATTTCTACTGTAGAATAGCCGACGAAAGCACGCAAAAATTCTTAATGTAATGTCCACAGCGTAACACAGAGCAAATGCGCCGACCTATAGAGGACAGATTTCAGTCACGTAGGCATCAAAGTCAGAAGCAACAAAGACCGATTGAATTATTTAACAGAGAGACGCGGAAACGATAATTACGAACACGCAAAATCGAGAATAAGAAATAAGAAACTAGTGTTTTTTCAGATAAGAATCAAACGAAGCTTCAGAGATGCAGATTTCGTCGACAAAACGACAAATTATATAGCCAAAATAGACGCTGAATGGTAGAAACTATATCAATATGCTGGACGGACTTGAGATTTTGCCGGCGATTTTAATGGTCTTTTGAAGTTGTGTGTTTGTGTGTGTGTGTGTGTGTGTGTGTGTGTTCATCCGATGGTTTACGTGGTAATACCGCCTCTTTGGATGATGCCCCTCTCCCACTGGTCGATCAGGGCCAGTCGTGCGGGTCTTCCCAGGTCCACCGAATCGTAGTCACCGTCAAACCGAAGCTCCGGCTGTCTTCGACGCACAGCGGCATCCGATGACGTAGGCGCCGCGACTTCCGGTTTGGCGGCCTGCGCATGCGCACCGTGTTCTTCTGCGACTTCCGGTTGAGCAGTGCTGGCTTCGACCGGAATGTCGGAGCTTCTGGAACGGCGCTGCTGTCTGAAATGGATCGCAACAGCAAACATCTGAAGAACTTACTTACTTACTTACTTACTTAAAGAGACAGCTCTATTGTACGTTAACATAACTCTGCATTAGCACAAAAATCACTAAAATTAATCGTGAACGTAAACTCTGTAAACCGCGTAATATCGTTAGGCTATATTACATAGGTGTAATCGTGTAAAACTGTAAATACGTATGCACCTGAGTTCCGATTCTCTTTTTCTCAGTTCGGCGATTTCTTTTTCGATTCTCTGTTCAGCTTCCGTCACCGAATTGGTCTTCACGCCGCCGGCCTCGCCACTTCCATTGACATTCGACGACGTCCTTGCATCCGACCAGACAACTGTAACGCCCTTGTCGCCGCCGTAAGACATCCTAGGATTCGCACTGAACGCAGTGCGATTTTCCGCGGCGGCGGCGGCGGCGACGGTGTTCCGCCTTCCTGCACCCGGTAGGGAGACATCCGATTCTGAATTCCTGTATTCGACGAGCGATCGACGCTTGGCGAATTCCCGCAGCTCTTCAGTCTCGGAAGAGACCTTGCTACGAGAAGGAGGAGAAGAAGAAGGTTCCAAAGAACTCCGGGACCCTCTGCTCCGACAGCAGCTGGATCTTACCCTCCATCAGCAGGTCCATTTCCCGCCGTTTTTCCCTCTCCAGTTCCGCTCGCAGACGATTCTCGGCAAACTTCTTCATGGCGTGGTTCTCCTGGGTCGAATGATCGCCGCCGCCGCCGCCTCCTCCTTCGACCATGCGCGGTGGTCTCACCACCACCTCGATCTCCTCCGCCGCCGCCGCTCCCTCGGAATCCCTCGAGACGAGGGACACGAGGCCCCGGGCGGCGCGTAGGGCCTCTTCGCGCTCGTTGGCCCGTCTGATCTCTCCCTCGATGGGCGTCTCGCTCTGGGGAACGTACCGGGCAAACAGCTCCGACTGGATGGAGTCCACCTCCTCGAACGGCTGGACTCTGTGGAGGTTTCTCTGAACGTCTCCGGAGGGACTCCACAACTCTCGGACGGCGTGAGGATCCTCGCGTTTTCCCTTCTCCGTCTTCGCCGCGTTCCAGTCAACGGCGCCAGACTCGAAGACGTCTCCGCTCTTCTCGGTTCTCTGTTGGCTCTTCCCTTCAGTCCATCTTTCATTTGTCAGGTTTTCCGCCTCAAGATCAACGCCCAGTTCCTTCCGCCGTCTTCTCCTATCACCCTCTTCCTCCTCTCTTCTCTTCTGCTCTACTATGTCGTGCTCTTCGCGATGATAATCCGCCTTTCCAGGTTTCGAACCATTGACGGAAGGAGTGGTAGAGGTGGTGGTGGTGGTGGTGGTGGTGGTGGTGGAGGAGATCATGGTAGACGAAGTGGCGCCCCCTGGTGATCGGATTACCGTCAGTTTTCTTTCCTCGCGCGAGGGGCTTCGGTGGTGTTCCGGTGGAAGCACCTGGACCTCGTAGTAGCTCCAGGACGGATCCGGCGTCTGATGATGATGATGATGGTGGTCTTTCTGGTCGACCTGGTCAAGGGAGACCGTGACCAGGTTCGGGAGTCCACGCAGCGCGGCCAGTTCGGACTCTCGCCTGAGCTGCTCGCGTATTTCGCGTTCTATGATCGACTCTTTGCGATTGAACGACGACGACTTTTTGGGATCGAAACCGATTTCTCTCTAAATAATTAAAAACGATGAGATCGAAAATAAAAAAATCAACAAAAAATTCAGGATAATCAAGTTTGCGCTAAGTCTAACTAAAATGCGAATAAGAAGTAGAATGATTTGTTTAGAGCAGCAGGTTTAGTGCAAACCTGCACACCTGCATGCTGTACCTGTTGATTTTTATTTTTAAAGCTAAGTTGCGTTACTGTCATTGACTTTAGCCTTCTTTTACTATTTCAGTACACATATACTGTCATAGGCAATAGCACATGGGCGTCCGGAGGGGGGTGCAAGGGGATGCAAACGCACCCCCTGGAAAAATTGTGGAATTATGAAAAAAGTAAAATTACTTGTTTCTTTCATCACAAAACCTTGTTTTGCACCCCCTGGAAATTCTTTTCATTTCTTTCGTCACAAGACCCTGTTTTGCTCCCCCTTGGAAAAATTTCTGCGGACGCCCATGCAATAGCAAGATAATAGCCAGCAATGATCTTCGATAACCAAATCTCGCTAATATTGTCTCATTTAGACCAATGTTAAATCGTAGTTATCGCTATTCCACTAATTTAATGGCGATCGATCTAAAGCAGTAACATCTGAGAGTTCCCACCTCAGCAGGCGATGGCCTTTGTGTGTACAGATTGTCCTTATCTTGTCCTCTGCTTTCGCTGACGACAACGTCTCCATTGACCTTCGCGCCGACTGACACCGCGTCGCTGGGTGTCGGTTGACTGCGTCGGACGCTGGCAGAAAGATTCGATGCCGACAATTTGTAAATTGGCATTGCGACCTAAACATGTAATTTCCTGCGATAATAGCGACCTATCAACCTTATTCTATCTACCTAAGAAGTTGGGTTTCAGGTTCCAGTGGCGTTTCCACCATGCTGATGACTGGAGATGCATTCCCCACCGGAGTTTTTTTGCTTGTCAACAGTGTTTAATCTAGACTCCTGGACTCCGGGGAACTGACAAAGCCGGGGGAACTGACAAAGCCGGGGGAGAATTCTGCTAGGGGGCTGCTGTTAGTCCATGTAGTATGAAATTTTCGGGGAGGAAAGGGCAATTTTCCCCCGGAAACGGCCTTGATTAAACACTGTTTGTCAACGTATTTCGTAAGCTTTTAAAATTATTTGCACATTCGATGAACTTAATACCGCGGATGCGGATGAACTTTTTTCTTTGCTTGTCAACCTATTTTCCCAGTAAGTTTATAGAAAATCTAATGAAGAATACTGCGAATGGCGTATTTTTGCTTGTCAGCCTTTTTCGGAAAGCTTTATTTATTAACATTTAGTGGGCAAAAACACTAAGAATTACTTTTTTCTCATTTCTTTTTTCTTAACTTTGCATCCCCCCGCCAACTTCATTATACTTCATATAATTTTTTTTCATTCCACCAAGAATTCCTGGAACGCCACTGTCAGTTTCTAAAACGTTTAAGACGTTTAGTGTCCTTAAATAAGTCTAGTCTGTCCTATCTTTGCGTATGGTCTCAATTTTGGCGTCGAAGCAGATCAAGGAAATCTGCAGCAAAGGAGCATCATGATCAAGTGAAATAACAGTTGGTTTGGACTAGTGCAGGGGGGCTATAATATTTGAAGAGACAGTTAATCCAGACAGGTTTTAGTTGACACCCCCTCCATTTCACCAGCGCGTTTAAATTATCATCTGATAACAGACGATTTAATCAGATCTTAGAATAGACCCAAAACAAAAGTACAGGTGATTAATTAACTGTTTGGAATGATTATATTAACGGAATATCGAAATAAGACCGACTTAGATAACCTGTTATCAGAAGCAACACATTTTGCTGCTCGTGGATTTCCATACCTTCTGAGAGTTTCTTTCCAGGCCTTGCCAGAATAGACGAAAAGAAAAATTTTTAAAACTACAGTTCTTGAGAATGCTTTCCAAATGATGCCACCGAAATAGTGGTAGTAGCACTGATCTATAATACGCACTCCTCGACAGTAGGCTACACCTCTTATAGGCGTGCGTCCTCTTAATATGACCTGTGTCTTCTTCGTATTGCCTATAATGGAGCTTATTCTTCAAAGAGTGTTGACTTAAGCTGTGCAGCTTCGGACATGTCTTATTGACCGAAGATGATTCGGGTTGCAATAACTCAAAATCTATTTCAAGTAGGGGGCCTAATTAGAAATCGTATTTCAGATGCTGAGAAGAACATAGAGCAAGTATGACTTTGCTGTTCATGGATTTCCAGTAGATCGCCTGAATTCAAGTAGCATCTCCTGGTTTCGTCACTATCAGTGACCACCATCCGCTTGTTCATTTATCAAAGGGAAATATTCCAGTAGCACTTAATTTGTATAGTTCGTCAAAATATCTAAGATGAAAATGTCCCGTTTGAAAGTTAACGGAAGCAAATAGAAACTGAATTAGAAAAGCGTTTACGTAAAAAAACTCATAAGCAAGCTAAAGCTGTGAAATTTTATTTAAAAATTCGAGGATCTCACTACAGACGATTATTTTAGAAAACAAGAAACCGTGTGGTAAGTTTTGGAAAGCACTATCCAAGACAGTCTTCATGAATCTTCTATAACTGTTGTGTTTTTCTCCTGTTTTTTTAAATACGCGCCCCTTGTCTGGTAGCAACCTGGCTAGATGCAAATCATGCAACCTACGCATTTGCGTCTAATAAATTTAGGAAGCGTATAAACGACAACTTAGACCTAATTGCTGAGTCTAACTGCGTGTATTTACTATCCTAGACTATAAGTATAATATGTTTATTCAATAATCATGTTCATTAGACACTTGAGTATAGCCTAGGCAGTGTTGTATGAAGTACTGAGTTTGAGTACTCAAGTAAAAGTACAAGTATTATGTCATTTTTTTACTTAAGTAAAAGTAAAAAGTACTTATAAAAATAGTTACTCAAGTAAAAGTAAAAAGTACTAGTTACTTTTTAAGTAAAAAGTAAAAAGTACACAGACGGAATCATCAACAACTCCACATTATCATGCCAAATCACATTTTTATTACTACTTTTAAGCAGCATGCAGAAGCCTCAGCTAGCAGTCAACACGTAACATTTACACTATTAACTGCATTAGCACAAATGCTGGTTTCACAAAGCCGTAGCTAGAGGGCAGGGTCAAGTGTCCCGGGCGCCGTCCTCGAAGGCGCAATTTTCGCACTAAGTCCTTAATTTTTCATACCACTTTCCTCCGGCGTGAAAATAATGTTGATCAAAGAAAAGGTCATCGCCGGTTTTCATACTGTCACAGGTTAAAAATTTGTATGTTGTACGTTGCCGTGAAAACTCTAGCAAAAAAGGCCATCACCGGAATTTAGGGCGCAGAATTTATACCTATGTTTATTCAACTGCGGCTCTGTGATTGCATGTAGGTCATGGATCAAGTTTTCAAACAATTGTCAGATTGTCAACCCTGTACGACTAAACACGGGAAGTTGTGAAGAATTAAACAGATACTCCAGTAAATGTATCGAAATTTGGCGATGAGAAATTTTACTTGTAACGAAACGTAAAGACATAATGTAACGAAGTAAAAGTACTAATATTTGAATAAAAACTTACTTCGTTACAAGTAAAAAGTACTGGGTAAGTTGTGTGTTCGTTACAGTACGAAGTACTCAGAATTGTACTTAAGTAATGTAACGCGTTACTTTTACTTCGTTACCGCGCAACACTGAGCCTAGGCTACTGTAGAAAGGGTGACCTTGCTTGGGTATTTCAACAACGTGTGTGTGTGATGTCCTTAAAACACTTAAAGCGATATTGTTTTAAGAATTTCAAGTAGGCTGATCATACTAATAGGCCTATTAGTAAGTAGCCTAGTATTCGGGATGTAAGCATGAGTCAAAATACTTGAAAATGATTTAGTAACGCGACTTCTGAAACAGTATCAGCCAATGCAATCTACGAATTGGGCGTTTTCGAAGTGGGCAGGGGTTTGTTATGTCAAGGCTTTCGGCTTTAAAGTCAAACATGGAAACACCCTCGTTCGACAGCGAGTTACAAGAATACCACTAACCAGTGTTATTTCTAGGATTGTGAATTGAGGGGGTGTCGAGAAAATCTGGGTGGTGGTGGTGGTTAATTTCTAGGATTGTAGGATTGTGAATTGAGGGGGACGTCCGGAAAATCCGGGGGTGTCGGAGTTTGGAAGTCTCTGCCAAAAAGTCTGACAAGCAAAAAGGTCATCCGTGGATAAAAGTTGGAGGGGGTGTCCTTCTCCATTTGGGGGTGTCCAAACCTGATTAATATGCATTTTGTATACATACCATTGTCACATTACCAAATTTGTTTGGGGGTGTCGACCTCAAATTGGGGGTGTTGCAGGTGTTAGGGGGTGTAAAATATCCCTGCCACTAACGAGACCGAATTCTAGGGGTTTCATAGATACAGCGCAAAGCAGTGGCGTAGACAGTGTTCTGGAATGGGGTGGGTGGGGGCATCGACATTGTTGGCTAAAAGTTTCCAACGGATAGGCCTAATGAAAGACCGTCAATCAGTTCTTCGCAAATTCACGTATCCTCTTCGATCACGTCACTTACCCAGTGGCGGCTCTAGGATTTGGCAAGTGGGGGGCCGTTGGGGTGGCAACTTCTAATCATGGGGAGCAACCATTTGTTGTTTAATGTATGTAGCATTAAGTATAGGGTCCCAACTGGGGGTCACTGGGGGCCAGACACTCAATAGGGGCACGGGCCCCTGCCCCCCGGTGGAGCCGCCACTGCACTTACCTAACCAACTTTGTCCACAATCCACACCCCCCCAATTTCTCAACGGTTCTGAGCAAATCTCACAACCGCTCCCAGCCAGAATAAGAGGGCCAGCCTCTCCTTAGTGTTCTCGTGCTATATACCACTGGCACAAGGTCCAGTTAAACGACCTGCCCCCCATGCCGGAACTCTAGCTGCGCCACTGATGTTAGCCGTCAAGTAGGCGAAACATTGCGAATCAGTTGAAATTCTCGAAAGGCAACATAATGTCGCTTTCGAACTCGTGCTTTGAATTATAAAAAAATTAATGATCAAGTCATCTTGACGTAGGACACATAAAGTCTAGAGAGCAGAGCAGAGAGTGACACGGGGACAACTTTTTTATCACCATTCCCACTCCGCACCCAAACATTAAATTTCTCCCCGTCCTCGCTCTGTATTCTGTAATATGCCGCGAATCTAATTAGGCCATACAGCAAAATATATTTTAAATTGCGTTGGGCCATCTGGCGAACGTTAGTTTAAAAGAATCTTCTGAGTTTTGATCAAATTATAAACAAAGGCTTTGCTTCAATTCGAATTAAAATATGGCAAACATATTAGACATAATTATTAATATTTTTACCAAATAAGATAAACAGATCTCGAGAGAAGCAGATATTGAATTTTCTTGAAAATTATTATCACTTTATATTTTGCATAAAACCGACCTTTATTAAGTACTCTTAAAATCCTACGAATATGGCAAAATCGCTTATCCGTTAGGCCTAAAAGAATAACAGGAACTAGTAGGCTTCCGGGCAAAATGTTGTGAACACGCTTTCAATGCGCGTACTTGCGAAATAAGAATACATTTTAAAAAATGGCTGAATATATCAGTTCCAAACTTTTGTAACGTACCGCGGCCCTGCAGACTTAATGTAAAGCGAAACTTCTTCTCTGTGTCGCCTTCTATCAGGGGGTTGACACAGTGGCGGCTCCACCGGAGGGGCCAGGGGGGGCCCGTGCCCCCTATTGAGAGCCTGGCCCCCCAGTTGGGACCCTATACTTAATGCTACATACATTACACAACAAATGGTTGGCCCCCCATGATTAGAAGTTGCCACCACAACGGCCCCCCACTTGCCAAATCCTAGAGCCGCCACTGGGTTGACAGCCATTTCCCTCCACTTCTCTCTATCTTCTGCTGCCATTTTTAGGGCTCCACAGTTCTTTGTGTTTGTCCAGTTAAAGATGTCGTCCATCCAGCTTCTCCTCGGTCGCCTCTTACCCTTGTTCCTTCTGTTTTACCTTCCAATTTTGGCAGTGGTAGGTCTCTGGCCGAGCCTCTCATGACGCGACCAGCGTGGGACATTTTTTCTTCGCATTATTTCCTGTTTTCACATTGCTGTTGTTTTGCTTCTTTCTAGGTCTCTGTTGTTTGTAACCTTGTCCATCCAACTGATTCTCAAGATCCTTCTGTACAGTGTTTATTCTAGCCCCCTTGACATTGGGGGGGGGGGATTTTGAAATGTTTGGGGGGATAAGGTTTGAGTTTCCACACGTTTGGGGGGGGGGAAATTTCCATTCCCCAGCCAACATCAAAAAAATTTGGTGGGGAATTTTCAAACTTTGGGGGGGGAATTCCCCCCTAAGAAGGCCTAGAATAAACACTGCTTCTGTAACACCATAATTCAAAGGCCACGATCTTTTCCATAATTTTTCTCTTCATTGTCCAGGTAAAGTGAAACTAATCCTAATATAATGCGCTCTCTGATTCGCTGAACGTTTCAGGAGTAGTCCCAACTTCTCCTGAAACGTTCGCCAAAGAACTAAAAACGTACTTGTTCACCAGATCGTACAGTTATTAGTTGAGTGTTGATTGTACAGCGCTTTTGGTTTTGGCCGATGGCCATGTTACGGCGCTTCACAAATAGTCGAATAATAATAATAATAATAATAATAATAATAATAATAATATAAACCTTGTATGGATTTCAGATAGGCCTAAATAAATTTCTTAAAACTACCAGTAGGCCTTCTTGTAAGTTCTTGCAAATTTGCCAGTCTACTACTGAGTCTAGTGATATTATGGTCAGGAAATGACACCTGAATCTAATTTCGCGTTAACACTCGACCCATTTGACTGAGCTTTACGAGGCTACGACCCATTTTTGGGTCGCGGACGAGTCCTAAACGCATCAAAGTTAGGGAAACAGTGGTCTCGTATTCCGACTCCTACAGACTTCCATTGTCTTCTGACGGACGCGTCTATAAATAAACCTACAACACACACACACACACACACACACACACACACACACACACACACACACACACACACACACAACACATCAAAGCTTGAACCTGCCAGACTGGATTTGCCTGTCACAAAAAGTTATTATAACCAACCAGTTGCAGAACCTACTATACCTGGCTTACCCGCACCCCACCCAGATTTTCTAATCGGATTTACACAATTTGCACAAGTGACCCTGGGTGGTCCGACCGGAGCAATAATTATGTTCCAGTTTGCTCCACTGTAGCTACGCAACTGCGTCCAGCACATGCCAAAGTTTAAAAAAACCCACCATCAGAATAAATTTTTATTATACATGATTAGTAGGTAAGTTTTCTTTGTTAATTTACATGCAATGTACAAATCACAAAATGAAAAAAAACATAGAAAAGTAAATTTTACGTATAAAAACTCAAATTCTAAAATAACGACAAATTGTATCTAGATTTACAGATGCAAAAATATTCAACACACTAAATTCTACACAATCTGAACAACTCTTTTTGAACATCATCTCTGAAATTTTGTCTTTTCAGAAAATACAAAAAACTAACGAAAAATCAAATTCAAATATTTTCAAATCTTATCCAGTAACAATGTAATGCAATTTTATTTTTCAAATAGAACAACCAATATAGGATTAAACACAAGAGTACAGTCCAATAGTACAGTACAATAACGCAGTACTCACTTTAAGAAGAAATATTGCATTCTCTAACACAATCATAGGCGCACAAACGATCCATGTCCTGACATGAGTACTTTTTGGAGAGGTCGTGTCCTTAATGCTGTGGATGTTGATGTTTTTTTGCTCAAAAAATGCTAAAAAAGGTCATCACTAGTTTTTTGTGCTTTCTTTTGCATCTTTAATGTTCTAAAAAGTTCGACAAGCTAATGTGTGTTTTGTGTTGAGAAGTTAGGACACGACTGTTTTTCTGACCAGGTTTGCGCCACTGCACACCAAATCAATCATACGTAATCAAAAACTTCAATCTTGAATAATAACTTGAACACATCATAAACACAGAATGTTCATCAATGAAAGCTCTCAAAATCTGACTTTTATATTGCTTACGCTGAGTACAGTTACCATACTTACTTTAAAGCTATGCAATTTTGTCGTGGCACAAGAGACTTGTAATACCAGTACACGTATTTCATTTTCAAATCTTGATTAAAGAAACAGACTGACACGTCACTCAGAGTCACAACTGAACATTTTCATACATCGCTGTTGTTAAGACAGAAATACGATACATGGTTCAATTCCAATGACACTAAAACGTCAAGACTGCCAACCAAAAGGTTATTCAAAAGCTTTTACAAAACATTAATATTTAATATTAACGAATGTTTCCATTTGCCGCGCAATTTGCTGGAATGTTGGTCGATCTTCACTTCTAAAATAACATTTCAGACAAAGCAATCGTTAATCACTAAATCTTAATATATGAGTCGATGCATTTAAAATATGCCTCATTATGTCATCAAATTAAATGACAATAACATCGTCAAATTAAATGACAATAACAATAATAATCAGAAGCCAAGTGCTACAAGGACACCTCACAATTGAACGATAAGATTCAAGCTCCACAGCCACAACTGGCACCACAGATAAAAGAGAAAGCAGCAAGACAGGCTGTGAAAAAGAAGCAAAACCATGAGACATGATCCAACTCATCATGTGAAAGTATGACAGTATTATAACATGATTTGTGATCGTGCTAAAGCTGTCAATCTGTTGGCACAGGAATGTAAACTTACTTTCTTTGCCAGCATTTTAGTATCAGGTCGTACATTGCCTGTGGACATTTGTCGGGTCTCTCCAGTCGCCGATCGCTGTCAATCATCTCAACGATTTGGACGCCTTTCATACCCTTCAAGTAAAAGAAAAAACGAACATTCTAAATATCATCACATAAATTTCTGCACACCTGGAAGGTACGTTGATGAGTAATAAAACTAATGTGTACAAGACCATTGTTTGGCATTCACTGAAATCTTTCATATTTTCAAAAAAGCAAGACTGCTTGCACAATTTGAGAATGTCCTGTTGAAACATCATGAACCAGGCACAATCAAATACCAGAGAACATCAAATCAATGCTAACACTGTCACAATATCTGGAACGCAATTTCGGAACAATTTTGTTCAACAGCACAAGTCGGTTCACCTTTCCAGCACTCAAGTGTTGGTTTAAGATAACAGACTGAGTAGAAACGTAAGTGGAATGAAGTGCAAATCTTACATTACATTACAACAGGCTGCTACTAGGTGCACATCCATGCCATTCCAGAAACAAATCTAACCTTATAATACCCTGACATATTCAAAGTCTGATTGATTTGATCATGAGCGACAGGGCAGGAATAAAGCAAGACAACAAACAAAATGTTAAAATCTATCCACAAGTACAAAAACCACCCAAGAAAAGACAGAAATGAAGAAAAATTTAAATTTAAATACAAATCTAACAACTGATATAAGGCAAACGCAAATCAAATTTCATTTATCAGCTAAATTTAAGAGAAACTAGATATGAATTGCAAAGGGTACCCGATACGGTTTGGCCCCATATGACATAGCCTCCCACAGTGTAACGCCATAACTCCAAACGTCCGATTTAGAATCGAACTTGTAGAAATAAATGCACTCTGGAGCGTACCACTTAAGGGGCCATCTCCCAGCAGCCTGAGCCTATAGTTACAGAAACAATAAAAAATCACAAGCACACTCGATCAGGTTCTCCATTGCAACAATTAACAGACATCAACAGCTACACAATGCAACATCACGTTGTTTAACCTCATTAAAAAACATTCATTGAATTTCGTTAATTTCAACAATCTTCTGAAATTCTGTTTTAGAAGAAATGACATATAATCGGAAACTCATCATACAAGTCCAATTATTAAGTTATTTCTATATCTATTGATGCAATAATCTACTGCTTACTGAACTATGAGAGAGAGAGAGAGAGAGAGAGAGAGAGAGAGAGAGAGAGAGAGAGAGAGAGAAGGATGACTTGCCTTGTAGTACTCGTTACCGATGCCGAGGGCTTTACTCATTCCAAAGTCGCTGATTTTTGCCAGCTTTTCATTCGCCAACAGGACATTTCTAGCCGCAAGATCTCGGTGGACAAAGTTATGGCTTTCCAGGTAGGCCATGCCCTGTGCCACCTGCTGCATCAACAGCGTAATGTTCGAAACTGTCATTCTACAAGCAAAGCCACGACAAACGACAGAATGAATGAATGTGCCCTGCACAGTCACACACACACACACACCAGCAAAACTCATAAGATGCCAAAGACACAACTTAAGAGATACACACCATTACCGTCTCTGTTTCTCATCGCTCCTGTGTCTATTGATTAAACTTACACTGTGTTCTTCTTAAGATATTTATTCAGCGGGCCAAGCAGCGCCAATTCGAGCACAAGCATAATGTTGTCCGCTCTGCAGACACCGATCATTCGCACGATGTACTTGTTATTCAGATTGGCCATTAAACGCGCTTCTCGCATCAGATCCTCCTGAAAAAAATTAAACTTGAAAATTTGAGTCATTTGACATATTAAATTCATCCTGCTACAGGATATTAACCACAGAATTGGGCGACATAACTTAGATTGTTAAATAAGATTAAGTGTCTTTGACCAAATCATTGAATACTGAAAATTAGAATAGCACAATTCAAATTTACTACCCATCATTTCAAATCATATCTAGATCATGAGATCACAAAAATGTTGATCATACAAAATCTCAAATCATTTCTAGACCATGAGATCACAAAAATGTTGAAAGTGTACACAAAAGTCTGCAAAAAAAGCAGTCGATCTCATTTCCTTAACCACTACTCTTCACACCTGAAATGGCAAATTCAAAGTGCACACAAAAGTGTACACAAAAGCAGTGTGAGAAGTCAATGGAAAAATCAAGTTGATCATGCAACAGATCAAACTGCAGTACAGATTTTCAAGATTAATGTCTTGAAAGTCTTTGTTTTTGTTTTAACTGCTATGTTTCTCTAACTGTTACATTTTAATCTAACAATGCTTTAGTTTCTTTTAAACAACAGATCATAGTCGATAGTCGTCAAGAATCATCAAGAATCAAGATGGACATGACGACTTTGCTAGATCATTATGTGTTAACACACATGTGCGCACATTCACACACACATACAGGTATATATAAACACAATGTCTGATATAATTTTGAAAGTTATTTATAATGACAATTTATTATTGCTTGAAAATGTTTAATTTTGTGTTGGGATTACCATACTAGCAGACAGTGGCCAATAAATTGACTTGCTTTCTACTATTACATACCAGATAGCAAAACAAAATTTGTAAAGACGTGGGTATGACCATAATAAATATTGGTTCTCTTTGCATTTGTTTGCTACTCAAAAGACCACTGAATTACTTGTAATAAAGTGTAATTAAGTGTACATGCAGGTCAAGTCACTTTAGAATCATACTTACTCACTGAGTCAAGAAGAAGAAAATCATATCAGGGTGACTTTTGCAAACAAACCATTAATTTAGCAAGCATAAACAAATACAGCCGAACAACAGCGTTTGGAAAAATACTGGCAAATATTCATTCGACTGCATCATAACCTGAGCTAAAGGAGACCCAGAAAGTTTAGTCAAATATAAAATAACTAGCTAAACATGTGGTCTGTTATTATGGCGCCTGTCAAAGCAAAATGCACACCTCGGCACTCGGCATGTCGGCCTGCTTCAGCGTCTTGACGGCCACGGGAATAGTTTGACCTCCACGATGATATTCACCCAACATGACCGACCCAAAGTTGCCACCGCCAAGTTCCTTCACCAGCCTGATGTTGTTCTTGTTCAGGTTGAATACGTCATCCGTGCGCGGAACTGTGTCGTAGACTTTATTTATCTCGTGTGCATCGTAAGGAAGGACGGGTGCTGTTCCAAATACAAAAATCACCCCAGAGCTGATCACTCAATAACATAAAGTAATAAATAATAATGTATAAATAATGTATAACAATGTATAATGTAATGTGTTTCCCAGTTTGACTGCTGCAGAAACTATGAGGCAGGATCGATAATAACATTAAATCTTCTGAAACAGATGTAACGCAATGCAAATACGAGCATCATGAACTACTCATCATCATCATCATCATCATCATCATCATCATCATCATCATCATCATCATCATCATCATCATCATCATCATCATCATCATCATCATCATCATCATTGTCATCATTTATTATTTCCAAAGCATAGAAATCATTAGCATTTACTCGAAACAATTAGCATTTAAGAAAAGTACACTAGATGCTTTGATTCCATTAAAATCCTGCAGAATGATGCACAAGTGAAAATGCCACAAAGTATTTAAGCAGGTTCATAAAACATCAAAAGTCTCTATTTTAATCAACCTGCCATAATAAAACCATATTAGTCACACAGCAATGAACAGGAAAGAATGGCAGAAAACTGTGGAGATGGCATTATACAGTATACACCGACGGGCGTTGAGCCCACAGTTAATTATGATGATGATGTGTAATTCCTTCACAAACAGAACTTTTTACGAAGACAGGCATCATATTTACACAGTTACACTACTGATACATCTAATAATTAATTATTAAACATCTAAGCATCCGATAACAATAATTGTGCATCAGATATTCATGATGACAACTATACTGCATAATTATGCCAAGCAATTATGCATCAAAATAACCTAATTATAACCAGCTACTTAAAATAATCATGTGCTGCTTGTTTTAACCATTTTGTATTCCACACATTCAGCAATGCTGAACCAAGAATTTCCTTATTCCACATCTGCCAGAATTTACTAAAAAAAATCTAGTTCAGTCCTTCGTAAAAAAGTAAAAATCTGAAATTTATATAGTGCTTTGGAAAGTAGTACGGTAGTAGCTGCTTATTCTTATGCATGTTGTCCAATGTGTGTTCTCTTAGTCTTGAAGATAATGTTCAAGTCCGTTGAAATTCTCCTTTGTTTGCTCGCAGGTTTCTTAAATGTGACCCTTCAATATCCGATGGTTTGCCTGCTGTCTCTAGAATTTATAAATAATTCCCTGCTTTTTTCTTCAAAAAAAATATTAAACATTGTTATAGAAGCAGTTGCAGTAACAAATCACAAGATGTCTCACCATCTGAGCCATCTGGCGGTTCATCAAAACCATCTCGCTCAATCACCTCGTGCGGAATTCCAATTTCTTGAACCTTTGTCAAAAAATTTATAAAACCATCAAACATTCTGAAAACAACCACGTTGAATCATATCTTTTACAGAATCATCAGGTTTTTAAAACAATAAATAGGATAACATATTCCATAAAGTCAATTTTTTGATAAAATACCAGCAATATAGGATAACAAGTAGTTGAATCATAGTAATCAAGAGAATGCTAAAGATTGGGGGGTTCCACAAGAAAGTTATGCTATAACATTCTGCATTCACACCATGAAAAGATGCTAACTCAGTGATTTTAAGTAGTACCGATTAAGCACAAGTTCCTAACAATCTAAAATTAATTTTTAAAAAAACATGGAACAGCAAAAACCGCACCCTGGCTCCATAGATTGGATTATTGTGGGTGCCAAACAATGCTGAAAATAACAGAAAAAACAGAGAATCACAACAACTTGAGCAAATATAAAATCAGAAAAATTAGCTACAGACGCACTATGAGCAGCAACAATTAAACAACACTTAGTACATTTAAATCGAGTGTCTTGAGAAAAGTTAAAAAAGGTAATTTTTAAATTTTTGCTAGAAGTTGCATACTGCATTCAATGGTGAACAATTGTCACAGTTCATCTGGTTCACCTGTTACAATAAACTACTCAAACTATGAACTCAAATTTGTATCCCTTCTATAAAAAAAGCAGTCCATGACATGTGCATCTGTCCATCATTAGGAAGTTTATTACATGTCGATTCTGTCAAAGACCTGGCAATTAAAAGTAAGTGACAAAAGGAGAATATGACACGTCAAGGAATGTGTGAATCGATTAGAGAGCAAATACTTTCAAGGTCCAAGAAATTCTACTCTTTGTGATTGATCCAGTAAATTCTGCTTTTCGATCCAGTTTTGAAACTCAAATTGATTGCTTGTGTATCACATTCAGTTACATGAACAACCACAAAGCATTACTGATGTTTTACTTACCTACATACAAAATGACAACAATAACCACTTGCTAAATTCTATATTTGTTAGAAATCAACAATAAATTTAAACCTTCCATGCCTTATACTTAACAAATAGTTCATGATAAAAGTAGTGAGGTTTGTCACAGAAATATTATCTAATTGGCCAAATAAGAAGACATGTATCTATTAAGTGCAATAAGAAAACTAGAGAAAGGGATAAGAAAATGCACAAATACAAATCGATTCTTAGGTACCTCTGTCTCTCTTCTTGTAGCCCTTTGGTTGAACAGGAATCATCAACTTGCAGAGCAGACCATCGCTTTTATTGTAGTAATGAGCAACCATCTGTATTTGATAAAACACAATAAAATCAAAATTCCTCCAAATCTACCTTAATCCATTAAACATTTCCAAAATATTCTTTGCCAACATTATAGCACTGTTCTCTAATGGATCAACCAAATTATGGTAGATAAACTGAATTACAAAATCCAGAAAATAAGACACAAAAAGAATTGCCTTAACCCTTTTACTGCCATTATATAAGTGTTAACGCTTTGTGAACCTTTAATGCTCTGTGTCATCGTGTCGCGTAAACGCGTCAACATACTGGTTGATGTTGACACAGAGGATTTATGGCAGCGGTTCTCAACCTTTATAGTGCCGCAACCCCTTCAATTCAATTTCCCATGATGTGACGACCCCCAAAACCCTTTCACTTTCGTTCATAATGTAAACTGTTGAAAATAATAATGCTACAACAATTAAAATGCTTGAAATCATCCTGATTCAATTGCCTGCAATGCCTATCCTCGGAATTGCAATTATATAAAAAAGACTAGTAACTACCAATGGGAAAATTTTGTACAATTACAAGTTTTGCGCATCAAAAAAGAGACAACCTCATATTTCCGAAGGTTTCAGGCGACCCCTGGCAAATCGTCATTCAACCCCCGAAGGGGTCGCGATCCACAGGTTGAGAACCGTTGATTCATGGTATATTGCGCATACTGTGGCAGTGAAAGGATTACCGGTAACTTACATCCATAAGGTTTTCAAATAAAGGTCCATCTTCAATTGCCAGCCGGTTTCCAACGGGACGCTTGAGAACACTGATTTTGTAGTGCTTCGTGACACCCTGATAGCTGAGGCTTAAAGCAAATGATTCTTTCTCTTTCTCGCGAACACTGTCAACAGTTTTCAAAAAGTTTTCAACTACTGTCAAGATTTCAAGTTGTAAAAAACTTTTATAAACAACACAACAGAACATTTACATTATTCCGGTTGTCCAATTTTCTTCAGTTTGAAAATTAACTATAAGTGCAGTGGGAGTCAACGCGAACAACTGAGATCAAACAAAAACGATTAAACTTCAATGTTGATACACATGACCTCAATGTAGTCCCAAAACACTACAGATGGCTGTGTGTGAAATTCATACCAGGACCATATATCTGGTAATTGAGCTAAAATTGTTGGTCAAGTATACTTAGAAGCCAAGTAATAATGGTAATAGCAGTAATGAATAGATCAAAATATCAGTTAACTGATTTCATGGAATAGTTTTACTGAAGGAATTTTTGCTGAATTACATTAAGTCAAAAGAACCATTCATGGCTGCAATTTTATCAGTTGTCTCAATCAGATGTACTTTTATGTTGTCAACGTTAAATTTTATTCCCTAAGCTGGTAAAAGGTAGAGGCAACAAATAGCCTACAGGAATTTCCCGTCCTGATGGCCGGAACTTGTGATGATTTTGTCCGCTTGCTCTCGAGTGATCGACTGGTGGAACCACGGTTGCTCTATGTGCAACTTCTGAGCAACCATTGCGATCAGCTTCTGTCGCTGCGGTCCAAGAGCATTCGCCAGGTGATTATTCTAAGGATTCCACAACATACTGCACTGTACACGAGTCCATGTGCATTCTCATGTTTACTTAACACGTTGACTGCGGCGCATTTTCTTTGCCAGGCGCGGCCGTTATACGACCTCCCTGGTTTCAGATGCATTGAACAGAGGACGTCATATGACGCCCCGAGTGCCCTGCGGTACCAAAATAAGGACGTCAATTGACGTCCTCAGCGCTCAACGTGTTAAAGCATTTCAAGTACGAAAAAAGCAATGGATCATGTTCACCACCAGTAATGTTATTTCTGTTTCAATATAGCTTACAATGCCAACAAAAGTCAATCAATTTCAAAATTCTTTTAGGATTAGATTCAGGAAACAAATTTGCTACAAAATGACAATCACCACACCACAATTACCACACCACAATACTCTGTATCATACTGGTAATGAAAGATCCCTACATTATTCCACAAAGCACAATGTAACCTGGAGAGAGACAGCTAGGATTTAATTAGCAAAACTTTATCTCAAGTGCTTACTTCAAGCTGTTTGTTGTTGATGGCTTCGTCCGCAAGTATTTGTTCCAGTTCTAACATTGTCACTCCAGGCCACGCCATCGGAGCGACGCCATTGGGACGTCCGCACGGAATTTTCGGTTTTGTGAGGAAACCATCGAGATATCTTGAGTGATGCAAAATCAGTTCTACAGGACCTGGGAATTTCCGTCCATCGGGAATCATAACCTGGCCATCGGGCTGCCTCGTTATGCAGTAATGGTGAATTCTGAAACAATGCGAAGATAATAATAACTATTACCATACAAGAGTAATAATTACTGACCAAACAATACCACATCACAAAACTCAAGTCATAACTTCAAAAGGTTCCATTAAGAACTATTTCTTTTTTTCACACAGCAGGCTCAACATTTTGGCATTTATCAAGCGTATGTTCATTATGCCTGAATTAGAATTATGAGCAATTCTACAGAAAACAATGCCAGGCATAAAACAAGGACCATGTCATCAGAATCAAATCTGCAAGTATTAATACCATCAAATATAAATAATTCATACATGATAAATAATGCACATGAGATCCAAGAAAAAGCAAGCATAAAAAATGGCAGCTCACCAGCAAATCAGAATGTCTTGTGTTAAGTCAACATACCTGTTATTGTGACATATCGTTTCAAAGTTGAAACATTTTCCAGCCGTTGTAAACATTTTCTGTTCAGCTTCAAAAAATTCTTCCATAGAAATAAAGGCCTTCTCTGCCATATTTCCATTGCTCATAAGAATCTGTTCAGCTTCATCATAACTGCCAAATTTTCTTTCCATCTTCTTGGAACAATTAGACAACGATTGTAACATTCAGGCACAAAGCACATTTCTACAGCACAAACATATTTTATCTATAATATTAAGATTCTTATCTTTCTCTGTCTGTTAACACGTTCTGAACTATTGGTAGACGGTTTAGAGTTTTGTCCGAGTTTAGTCCTTAACCAGATCACGATTTAGTCGGCGAACTGCCAATACTTTCCTAGATGTTCCGTCTTCTTGGAACAATTAGACAATGATTGTAACATTCAGGCACAAAGCACATTTCTACAGCACAAACATATTTTATTATTAGTAAAATTTATAAATATTCATTTTCTCCATTGTAAGCAACATATGTTGAATATATTGGTCTGTCTATGTTAAGTATAATGAATAAAATGCATTAAATTGTTAATATACAGAATAAATGCATTATGCGTAAGTCATTTAGCATGTGACTTTACAGTATAACCCTTAAAGCACCGGAACTGAGTACACTCAGTTACATTGTATATAGATACAAAGTATCTGGCGATTTAAGGGTTAAAATAATAAATACAACATGTGCCTTGTCTATTCATTCATGCACTGGTAATGATTGTAATGATTGTTAAAGACATCTCATAACTTATCATAAGGATTTAACATTAATTATAAATAAAATTTCTATCGTTAGACATTCACAGAAGCAAATACTGATACCATTGTCTAATGTTGCAAGCAAATCAAAACTCAAGCCAGGTGCCCGAGGACAAAGTCATGAGCACTGAGTTAAAACATGACGTTAAAATATGCAATTTTAAAGCTAATGAGAAAAAACATGGGTCAATATATGGGCTGAACCCCCATCAAAACACACCAGGTCAAATGATCATTTTACCTCCCTTTCACAAATTACAATTCAATTCCTACATGTCCTAAAAAACATATTTCGAACATTTTTCAACATAATAGACTACAATCACCAAAGTATTTCCATAAAAATAAACTGCTATAAATGCTATGGTTGTCAAACAATAATTTTGAGGAATTAAACTGCAAAACTTAATTTTAATAAGATACCAAATGTAACCATTCTAGTTCTTCACAACTGCAATTTTTCTTAATAACTTCCGAATTTAAGCAAGAAACAAATAAGTAAGTAGCTATAAACACATGATACTATATCCTGGTATCAGAAGATAAACCTTACCTTCAAAGGCAAAACAAAAATTAACAGCCAAGATTTCATTCAGTAAGAAACAGTAAATATTTCTGGTATAAAGGAAATCCACACAATCCCGGGATATTTTCAATATTTTCAAACAGGATTCAGCAAAATGATCGGCCAAAAAGAAAATAGGTCCCACAGTAGTCTAGCAATGCTTCAACAAGCCCTTACTTAATAGCTGAAGTTAGTGTAACTAAACACACAGCTACACACACACACACACACACACACACACACACACACGCCAAAAAGCCCCAGATAAATATGACCATCGAGGCTAGCTAGCTGCACTTACTTCCTGGTTGTTAGTACATGCTGCTCAGGTCTTTTAGTCTGGTCATAATGTTCCGTGTCATGTGTTTACTTAGTAAGTGGACAAACCTATTCATAAACTTAAGTCGTGATGGTGACAGTGGTGGTGGTGATGGTGCTCATGAAGATGATGCCACATATCAATGACGATGATGATGATGATGATGATGATAATGATGGTGGTGATAATTACACCTCATTATAGTTTGATCTAATATAAAAGGGTTAACTAACCAGTTCATTATCATTATCTAAAAGTTTGCCTATATTGTTTGGTGAAGGCTAAGACAACTTCCAATGTCAACCTAAGACTTCCCATTCATTTTGAAACGTTGCTCAGTTAAAATAACAACTTTTGACCACACGTCTAATGTTGTTAACACAGGTGATGTCAAAACATATTACACATACTGATAAAGCAATATCTGTAAGGTGTTTCCAGTCTCAAAGGCAAGAAAGCAAACTCACTCGAAAATGTCCAGCATTCTACTTACACAAAAATTTCATTTTCTCTTCTCTGTTTACAGAACATACAGGCTGATCAATTCTTAGACTAAGCTAACTTCTAAATGAAGCAGTCATAGTACATTTTACACAGGGAAGATCCTACTAAAACACTTAAAACCCAGTTATTAACTTATCTTGCTGTGTTGATCAACTAATTGTCAGAACTACCGAAGTGCAATCTCTAGGTCAGGGCCTCAGGGGTGTCAAGACTTTTTGGGCGGCGGGCCAAATGACATGTTTCCCTTGTCCTCGCGGGCCAAATGCATAAATGCTTGTCAATATTATATTCCAAAATCTGAGCTATCTAAAAATCTGAAGTAAAATGACGAAAACATTAAATGGCCATATACTCATTACATTATTTACATTGATATGATTACAACCTATTGTTGTAACTATATATGACAAACCATATTCTAGTCATGCCTAAAAGAAGCAGTTACATTTCAAACTCTGTTAATGGCGAAGAACTGAAGATCAACTTGAATACATATAAAGTTAGATGATGGCTGATGTAGATGGGGAAGCTGATGAGACGTGACATTGCTTATTTTTCACTAGTTTAGCAATGTCTGGTCTTAAATTTGCAGCCAAAGCTACTCTCAAATTGACCTAGGGTTTTGCTAACTAATGCAAGTAGGCTGAGTATATGGCTGCATATATTGAATATAATTACACGTATATATTTTGACCATTTGACGAAGAATAGATTTTTAAAAAGACTGTGTATCGTGTGGTTTGAAATGGCTCACCCTTTTGTGGCATTTCAAACTCCCTAGAATAAAATTGTGACAGAAAACGTGGACAATTCTAGAACGATTTGACACAATGAAGATGGAAGCAAACGAAAATGTAGTTTTAATTCGTTTCATCACTCCTCTGAATTTTTGCATAGAGCCAGCTTTAACAATAGTCCTTCCATAGGCTCACCATTTTGTGACATTTCGAATGCTCTAGAATAAAATTGAGATGGAATATATTGACAATCCCGGA
This sequence comes from Metaphire vulgaris, assembly GCA_018105865.1. Lineage (NCBI taxonomy): Eukaryota > Metazoa > Annelida > Clitellata > Crassiclitellata > Megascolecidae > Metaphire > Metaphire vulgaris. Next base: position 7,698,376 of record CM030844.1, read on the forward strand.
ATGATTTGATGCATTAAAGATGGGGACACAAGAAAATGTAGTTTTAATTCATTTCAAACTCCTCTGAATTTTTGCATATCTATAGCTTGCTGTAGCAATACTCCTTCCATAGGGTCACCATTTTGTGGCATTTCGCACGCTCTAGAATAAAATTGAGATGGAATATATTGACATTCCCGGAATGATTTGACTCATTAAAGATGGGGACACAAGAAAATGTAGTTTTAATTTGTTTCAAACTCCTCTGAATTTTTGCATATCTACTATATAGTCTTCTGTAGCAATAGTCCTTCCATAAACTAATGTCAAACAGGGAATCGATTTCATAATATTTTTGTTGTCTATGCAACTGTAGTAATCTCCCGCTGTTGATGTAGCACGTCGATATTATGGTTCAGTCAACGTCACCAACGAAACTCAAAACCAAAAAAATATTTACACTCTTCCATTTATTTGTCACGCCTGAAAAACACAGGATGTACGATTCTACGTCAAAGCAATTTTTAAAATCCAAAAATATTCTACACGAAACCAATTTCTCAAGCCTAACAAGATTTTACATCCTGCCAATTTCACACATAAACTTTTAATAAAAAATTTTAAACGTTTATATTTTCGTGGGCCAAATAAAATCAGCCCGCGGGCCAAGTTTGGCCCGCGGGCCAAGGTTTTGACACCCCTGCTCTAGGTCCACGTGTTATTGAGAAATCTTAGGAGCTACACACACATTGAGTGAGTCATGCTGTGGCTCAGAAGTAGGAATGTGTGATAGGCAAGAACTGACGTCACTAATTTTCTTTCTGAAAGAAATCTAAAGTCTGATAGTCTGGTATAAAGCATTAAATAATTAATTAATCAAATTTTAAGCTTGTCCTCAATTTTCCTGCTAAAGAATAATACTGCAGTTTATTCTATTGAGTGCAAAGATGCAGTCAATTCTGACAAAACACCAGTCTTTGAGTGTCTCTAGTGTGTGTGGCATGCCACCCACACCTACACACACACCTACACACACACCTACACACACACACACACACACACACACAAACACAACAGACAACCTACTTAGCCAACAGTAGGGAAAACAGTTTTAAAGGAGGATTGTAGATTTGAATCTGACAGCAACAACTTGTATTGCCATGCCATTGCTTGGTACACATCCATTTAGTGATATTGGCACTATATCAATGGATACAATAGCATACTGCATTGTTATGTATATACATGTATCCTAAAAGGGATGGCTGTCATTGGAAATAGAACAAGAGATTGCAAAGACAAGACCAGTTTGTGTTCATTTATTGAGTATGCACAGCTAGACAAGAACTGCATTTGATAGCCAGGGTTAGGTCAATGGATCTTCACAACAACTGCCATCAAGTTCAGCATAAAAAAACTATCATTAAAATGAATTTGGCTCAAAGTTGATGCTTTCCTTCTATCTAGTATTAACAACAATTCGGGCCCAATTGCAGCCGGAAAACTACCTACTAATGCTAATGGTATCTTTCAACACGAATCAAATTGAAACTGTCAATGCTAATAGTCAAATTAGAAGGTCAAAAGTAAAACATCAGAATAAAAGGTTGTATGCAATTTGTTTTTAAAGTAGCACAACTCAAGACATTTTGTGGAGACATGGTCCAGCACCAGTTCACACACAGATGGCCACTAAGTTGATGAGTACAGCAGACGGTTAGACACATTACAGTATGCTGAAACCTTAAAAAGCTGTCCATATAACCCATAACACAGAAATCAATATAGTCAACCAAATTCTGTCTTTTTATCGTGCTAAATATTATTACAGCGAAAACCACTTAAATGCATATAGGTGCCGTGCAAGCCTTGCTTATGCGATTAACTGGGCTATGCAAATAGCCGGGACGTCTGATAATTAATTGTACGCACAAAACACTGGTTCGGGTTTGTTGTTATGCGATTATGCGGGTTATGCAATTAAGCGGTATGCGATTAATTTATGAAGCGCAGTAACATAGCCATAAGCCAAAACCAAAAGCGCTGTACAGTCAACATTCAAATAATGTCATACAATCTTGTAAACAAGTACGTTTTTAGGTCTTTCGCAAACATCTCGGGAGAATTAATCCCGGCCAGGGCATCGGGGGGCGCATTCCACAGAAGTGGGTTACCCCGAGTCATTGAATGCTTGCCAAACTTCTGAGTCTTGGCCGGAGGAGGAACATACAGCTGGTGGCGGCTGCTGGATCTCAGCTGCAGATGGCACCCGGCCGTCGTATGTCTCTGTACTAGGTTTGACAAGAAATTGAGGCAGGCGGGGTTCCGAAGAGCGCGAAAAGTCAGCCAACATCGCTTGTAAGCTATGCGCTCCAGGACCAATGAAGCCTGTCTCTAAGCACTGGTGTCACGTGGGCATGCTACTTCAAGCCAAAAATACGATAGACTAAAAATGAGAAAAATATCTAAACTATTGGCAGGAACAAACACCTGCAGGCTGCCCATACGACGTCACCTGGCGAATCCTATAGAGCAGAACTACAACTTACTTAAGAGTTACACCTCTGACAAGAATACACTGCCACCCCATGTAAAGCATCTTTATTTACAGTCCACTGCTCTTGCGGCCATATCAAGAACTGTTACGGAAGTACTAGAAACTTAAGTATATCAGAACAGGCACAAATTTCTTTAAAGAAACAATTACCAAGTCCGACCGGCGATCTGATGACAAAAAATATAGTTTTAGCAAGCGCCAGGTAAAGAGCGCTATGTCATTATAAACATTAGACAATTTCGACAATTTCGGTTTGGCTTTTCTGTTCCGTTGCATGGTAAGGTCATCGTTATAAGGTTATGTTAGACTTTAGGCATGGTCAACAATTAACACATCGCTACACTGATGCCGAAATATTCACTATCCACCTTCCGATCGACATTCTGACGCCAGAACTAACCGAAGAATCAAAAATGTGCTACATAATTCATTAATACCCACTAGTCACGATAATATAAAGAACACAGTGGAAATACATAATCCTCATCGTCGCAATCCTCGTAGTCCGCAACGCGTTCAAATGATCCGGACATTCGGTGAATTTTAACAATTAAATAACTGTAAATTGCGGAATTATATTCAATAAAAGCGTTGAATATCCAGAAACACGCACAACGCTATTTACATAAACACAAAAGATGCGAGAGGTCAAAGCTGCATCTGGGTCGGGTCATGTTAATATTTATTAGTTCTGCTAGTAGTAGTAGTAGTAGTAGTAGTAGTAGTAGTAGTAGTAGTAGTAGTAGTAGTAGTAGTAGTAGTAGTAGTAGTAGTAGTAGTAGTAGTAGTAGTAGTAGTAGTAGTAGTAGTAGTAGTAGTAGTAGTAGTAGTAGTAGTAGTAGTAGTAGTAGTAGTAGCAGCAGCAGTAGTAGTAGTAGTAGTAGTAGTATATTTTCGCAGGTATGATCTGGTGATTTTATATAGCGCTTTTAAAATCTGAAATTCTTAAGTTCTCTGCCCGGTACCATGTCCTAGATCCCATCGGCGCCGCCCTGCTATGTCTTTAACCCTTTATTTCCGTCTTTAGTCAGCATCCAGTGCACTGAGTGCAGTAGTGACGTACGTGATCTTTCTTTGGTTATCATTCCTCCCAGTCATATATGTAATTTCAGAATTGTTCTGAATAATGAGTCTCTCTTAGAATGTGCCCAGTACTATGAAAAGGAAATCACGCCAAACGACAAAATCACGCCTAGGAATTAGAAGCTACTTCGTTGCTGCTTTTGAAAGCGCTATAGAAATTAACGAGAGTTTACTTATTTACGTTCACACATGTCGATGGTTCCTAAAAAGCCAGTTTATTATTAGACGTCTGAGATATTGAAATGTGGCCATCGAACTTTACTGAGTTCGGCCTCCGGATGAAAATGACTCAACAGAATCTGACAGTATTAGTCAATGGACATTGATTTCGTGTAGAAGAAGAGGAGATTAGTGTTGCAAATTAAGTGCATTTATTCGTTGGAAATGGCGACTGCCGCAGATTGCGACCGACTGGAGCAGAATCTGAAGAACATCCTGGAGCAGACTTCGCTTAAGTGGATATTTGTCGGCGGAAAAGGAGGCGTCGGAAAGACAACGTGCAGGCAGGTTCCTTGACTATTATAGCGCCCGAACATTTGTCCAGTATTAACAGTGGCTCTCATACAGGAACAGATCCTACTGAACCACTCTGAACCAAATGATTATTAATATTAATATATTTTTATGTTCGTCATCATCACCATCATATATACTTACGTACAGTAAATAAGTAAGTAAACTCGTGAATTCTATAGCGCTTTTAAAAGCAGCACCGTAGTAGCTCCTTAATTCTAGGCGCGTAATCTTAGTATGAAGTAGCTATAGCCAAAGGTGGGGGTCATTCATGCAGGTTCTTTTAATCCAAATGGTCATTGTGGTTGAGACTATGGGGGAATGAGCTATGGGGGAATGATTTTATGAAGATAAATAATAATAATGCTAACAAGGTTTAAAGTGGTTGAGGAGGTTCTGCCCTGTGTGAGAACCACTGTTGTACTCATCCAATTTGGTATCCTATAGTACTAAGGTTTATTTTGAAATAATTCTCACTCGTATCCATTACTATTTTCTTGTCCAGTTCATTCCATCTGTTCACCACTCTTGCACTTAAAAAAGTAATGTTTGTATCTCCCAGCCTGTTTCTTGAACAGTTTCATGTTTTGTCCTCTGGTTCCATCATACTGCTTCATTGTAAAAAATCTTTCTCTTGGCATTTCCACTTTGCTTGTTAGTATTTTGCATGTCTCAATTAAACCTCTTTTCATTCTCCTTTTTTCAAAGATTGTCTATCCACAGTGTTTTAGCCTTTCTTCATAGGTTACCGTAGTCTCTGATACCCTTTGATCGTCTTTGTTGCTCTGTGTTAGACTCTTTCTAAAGTCTCTATGTCTTCCTTCAGGAATGGACACCATGCTTGAACAAAATACTCTAAATGTGGGCATACCAGATGTCTTGTAAAGTCTTATTATTACATCCTTCTCTCTGCTCACTACCGTTCTTTTGATCATACTTAGAATTCTCATGGCCTTCTTAGCTGCCTCAACAGTTGACTGGCAACACAGCTCCTGAGAGGGTTGTACCTGTTTCATCAGCGTGCCTGCCCAATGTGTAACCACTGCTGCCATCGGCTTTGAGTTTAGAAAGAAAAACTTGAGGAGATGTTGCAAGAAGTGAAGGAAATTGCTGCTCAGAATTTGTTGCTTGACCATGATGTAGACAGCAGAAAGATGCTGGAATTGAGTTCCAAAGTTCTGGTGCAGCATATAAAAAAGTACAGTTGTAAATTTTGAGAAATGATTCAGAGGACGAAGGATTGTGTGACATGAGAGGAAGTTCGAGTGGATTAATGATATTGTGGGATTATCAGATTTCGTAGGTAGACTGGTTTTGATGTATGAAGTGAGTTGTAAAACATTGTCATATTTAATGCTTTCTTCTATTTTCAGCCATTGTAGAGATTTGAGTAATGGTGTAATATGGCAGAATTATTTTGGTGATTTGGTAACTGCTTGAACTAAAGCGTTTAGAATCGATTGGAGTTTACATATGGAAGCTTTTGGAAGATTGCGCTATGGTGCACAAATTTAGTCATACATATGCTTTATCACTGCAAGTACTTTGAATGTTTAGATGTTATGACATGCAGTGTAGTTTATTGAGTTCTTGCTGTTGATGCTTTAGCTGTAGTTTGGCGATTCAGCTGTGCAAGGTTCGCTCATCCGTACTGATAATATCTACAGATCCTGCCCACAACATATCAGATGCTTTTGATCAGAAGTTTACGAAGGTGCCGACAAAAGTCAAAGGTTTCGACAATTTGTATGCAATGGTACACACTAAAATGGCTTTGTGCTATTTTATTTTCAGAATTTCAGAATTTAAAAGGGATTATGAGAATTGACTATCAAGTCATAAACAAGACAGAAATTTTACTTGGGCATATTGCATATTTGCAAACTTGCACATATATTTATTCAATATCCCTTATACTATGAAGCAAATTATATAAATTGTCCAGAAACTTAACTAATGATCACATTAATTGGATCCATTTCTCTGTGAAATTTTGCCAAATGCACGGGCCAAGCATTTTATACAGACATTTATTTATGCAATTATTTAGCAAGTTCATGCTAGCTTTACTCGGTGTGGTTACCTCAGCTGCATACATAAGCATAGGCAAACAAAATTACTTAAATAATTCAGCAGTCACTGGCTCAAAGTTTGGCAATTTTGATAGTTAGTTAGTTATAGGCAGATTTATATAGTGCTATTGTCCTAGCTGATATATAGTAAATACAGTCAAATGTCCTAAAATATCTTGACTTTACATGCTCATAAGTACACTGGAATCTCTTTGCAGCAATAATATTAATCCCTAGGCACCTAATCGAAGTGACAAAGTTCAATACACAGCCATTAATCCTGAGAGGAGAACATTTGGTATTTCATCTCGGTCCAATTCTCAAGACCGTAGATTTTTGGCAGTGACAACACATCAAAATCATCAGCATATCTGCTCCAAATCTTTTGTAGCAAATAACTATTTTCTTAAAATTTCAAATTTTTTTATACAGTTGACTTCTCATAAATTTTATTATCTTTTTTGTCTGTGATCATTTATTATGTATTTTTGAAGTTTTTTTAATTATAATAAATAAAATGTGTAATTAATATCATTGTCAAATTTTAGTATATTTTGTATAGGAAATTGATCCAAATGTTGGGGTTGGTGAACTTCCAGATGAATACTTTGATGAGCAGAGTGAGTATCAAGATGAAAGTGAAGAATAATCACATAGGGTTTACATTGTCAATAGGAAATTATACATAATTATTGTTTATATGTCCTTTGGTGGTACAATGCAACATATGCACATGAACAATGGTTTATCTGATGCAGGAGATCAAGATGAAAGTGAAGAATAATTGCAATTTATTGTCTTATCAGTGCTTTTGTACAATTATGTACATGAGGACAATGGTTTATCTCTGCAAAATAATCATTCATTTTCATTTAAATATGATTTTCTAAATATGACATGATAGTAATACACTGAATAGAACTATTGCTTAACAATCTTAAAGTAGGCAACTTTGTTGGTTTTATGTCAGAATTCCATATCTAGCGCTTTCTCAAGTGGTTGTTCTGGAAATCTAACTTTAGCTGGCGATGATCATTATAGAGTAGTGAAGATTGGGTTCGAATGTGTGATTCTCTCGTCACATGGCATAACCCATTGCCAGTTTACTCTCAACGGCCCATCTATTATCTTGAGTGTTAATCTTTTATACAGGTGCTTTTAGTCTCGGAAGATCGATGATGCAAGATGTGATGCAGGCACTTCCTGGAATTGATGAAGCTATGAGCTATTCGGAGGTTATGAAGTAAGCATTTTAGCGATTTCATATTTAATGAACCAGAATTGTACTGTCAAGGTATAAGCTACAACCAAGTTTGTTATATATACCGTATTTGTGCTGCAGATATCTTCTGAGGTTGGTAGTGACTTTGGAAAATAATGTCAAGCTTTTAGGTTAATAAAGTGAAATATCGTTAACAGAGTTTTGATTGAGAGATCATGACCTTGGGGACCACAATAAAACAAAACATGTGTGAATTATCCTAAAATCTAAGTCAAACTTTAATTACGTTCGTATAGTAGTCTTATGGTTATGTGTTATTTGAGTATGTTGTTACTCTAAATGTGAATTTGTAACAGAAGAATGTAAGTAATTTTGCTCTGTTATCTTGTTATGAAAATAGACTGGCTTCTAATATTAGTTTTTACCTCTGCATCTCTAGAATCACTGTTCTCAATGGGCTATGTAGCATGCAAATTCACCATTGCTTCTATGCTTTTAGATTTATGCTTATTACCAAATTTTGTTATTTTGCTGCCTTGTTACTTATTGACAATAAGCAAAAGTTTCCATAATGTTATTCTCAACAGATGATGTGATCATAACTTTTATAGGGCAAATGGTTGAATTTTATTGCTGATGTAACGTTTAGCCTTGTTACTTTCATGAAATAAGTATCGGCAGGAATATTAAGAGAAATTGTTACTAATTGCAGAACTTGAGCATTGCCTTTAATGTCAGATCGATCAATATTTAAAAAGATCATTTGAAATATTTTACATCTGAGCAACAAATATTTAATATCATAATGTTACTCTGCTATCGATTAAATAAATGATTCTAAAAGTTACCTATGATGATGCTCTATTAATTATAAAAATTTCGGTTTTTTGTATGTGTGGCCTGCCTAATGTAGTATTAGGTTTCATGTGGCCCTTTAATGAAGAAGTCTGCCCACCTCTGATCTAAACCAATGCCATCTGTGTGACTGTGATATGCATAGACAACTTATTGATGATTCGGATTTGCAGATCATATTGGGGTGTGTGGATGTTAGAATCTTTAATATAAAACAAATAGTAATAAATGAATGTTATTTCAAGATTGTCCAAACTGATAAAATACTATGTACAAGGTAAAAGCACCTAAATAATTTTTATGAAGCAATTAGATTTTGCTATGTATTGTGAAAGACTGCATAACAACTTTTGTGGGAAAGACTTTTCAGTAGTGTATCAAGGTGCCCATTAGTAGCATTTTAACATACTGCTTTAGAAATTTAATTTGCCAGTAACTTCCAGTAAGTAATTGAGTGTCCTGATGTTTTCTACCATGGAGATGGTATAAATTGTTTGTGTATTATTGTTAAGGTTAGTGAAGAGCATGAATTTTGACGTAGTGGTATTTGACACTGCTCCTACGGGTCATACTTTACGGCTTCTGGCATTTCCTTCAATTGTTGAAAAAGGATTGGGAAAAATACTCCGCTTAAAAAATCACATTAGCCCATTTATGTCTCAGGTGAATCATGAATCTGTGTTGAATTGCTTAATTATTATCAGAATATTTTGAAAGGACAGTAGTTAGGTGTTTTGTGATTCTGTAAATATGTGGTATTAGTTTGTCTATTACTTTTTATGTTTATTTTTAAATAGTTTTAAAAATTTCTTATTATTAAATTCAACTGAAATTTGGTTTAATTTCTGTTGTTGCCTAAGAGCTTTTGGCCCATTTTAGTTACTGATTTGTTTCTGAACAGGTGGCTGGTCTTCTGGGCATGTCTGATTTTAATACGGATGATATGACAAGAAAATTGGAAGAGATACTTCCAGTCATCAGACAGGTCAATGAGCAGTTCAGAAATCCGGTAAGAATCATTGATGTTTGCAGTGATTTTGTAAATGACTTCATACCATATTTATGGTAGAAAAAGTAAAAAATGTACACAGTCAGTCAGAGCTGCACCCCAAATGCTCCTAATCTATTGCATTTTTTCACAAGGGGTTTCAGCTCGTGACTATACTATTGGGTAGGTCAAAATTGTTCTGACACTACGTCTAAACACCTTTGAGTCCTATTTATCTTGTTGCCAATTTTTATTACCATAATTCAAATTGTCCCAACTTCACCAACTCCGACTGGCTCTGGCCCTGGTCATGACTCACCACATGACAATGTTTTCTTGGGTCTTCAGAGTTTTAATGGCAGGTGTGGCACTGCTCTGTCAACCCACCCTGCACGTTGGTAATATGGCCTTTGTTGACGCATGACACATGCTTCACAAAACTTGCTTATTTTGCAGCTGACCTATTGGCATATCGAGAGACTACATTGATAAAGCTCTTTATATCTATATATATATATTTTTTATATAGCTCTATCTATCTATCTATCTATCTATCTATCTATCTATCTATCTTTATGTGTACCTAATATTTCAGGAACAGACGACATTTGTCTGCGTCTGCATCGCAGAGTTTCTTTCCTTGTACGAAACTGAACGTCTAGTTCAGGAACTGACAAAGTCCAACATTGATGTGCACAATGTCGTTGTCAACCAGCTAGTTCTTTTACCTTCTGGCCAGAAACCTTGCAAAATGTGTGATGCACGGCACAAGATTCAGTCTAAGTATTTAGAACAGGTGTGTTGTTTTGAAGGACTGCATTTTTTGTTTTATTGATTTAATTAGGTTTTGAGCATTTTTCTCATGATTTCTGTTTAAAAAATCAAAAGACTGCTGGCTGTAGGCCTGCTGTGAACAGTATAAAGAGCTTCATGCATCAATTTACTGTCTTGATTTTTCTAATTGTGCATTTCTATGTCTGAACTATATTCTAAGAATTAGCCTAATTGGCATTACAGTAGAATTTGGATATGTCAAACTCGCATATATCGAAACTCGGGATATATCGAAGTATTATTATGGTTGCTTGAGCTCTGATATAGTGGGATTCTACTGTACATTATTGGCCAGAATTATTATTTACAGAATAGGATCACATAATCATGGATATAAAAAGTTTGACAATAATTTTTACCAAAGCATCATTTTGGGGTGCAATGCTTTACATTAATTTCCATCACTCTGTGGTTACTGTTTAGGGGGTTAATAATATGATTACAATGTTGAATGACGGACAGCATATAATTTTTTGAGGTGGGTGCCCTCATTTTTTACACAGTATAATTTCAGTGGGTTATTGTTTTTGTGGAGATCAGTGTTGTAGTTTTCTTGTTTTTTGTTTAGATTGAAGATCTGTATGAAGATTTTCATGTGACAAAGTTACCACTAATGGAGCACGAAGTACGAGGGATATCACAAATCAAGAAGTTCTCAGAGTTTCTTGTTTATCCTTTTGATCCGAACCAAGACAAGCCAAATCTACATGGATAGAATTTGATATTGTATTTCAGACAATACAGAAGTATTGTTGTTAACTTATTGATTGCTTGGGCTTTACTGGTACAATTAAATTTGTTTTTAACATTATTCAGTCAATCAATCAAAAAAAACTGATGGTACCACTGTCATAATGCCCAGGGCATCAGCTGATGGCTCACCAAATCCAATCCGAGTAAGAGCCAGGTCAAGCCAGAAAGGTCAGTCAGATCAGTGGGGGACACTTTTATAGACTAAAAGGCATTTTAATAGTAGAGTAGACCAATGTAATTTAATGAATTGTATAATGACATTACTGATTCCACAAAGAATTTGAATTATCACAACGATCTGTGAAAACAGCTTGAAGAAATAGATGTACACTGTAGTAAGGAATAGCAGATCAGACTGGGTTGGAGCTATTGAGTAGAAAGGTTGATCATGATAACGTGACTAACTTACAGGCAGCATGTTACTAAAGCATAGGTGAAATAACCATCTGTTGTTTTGTGTAGCAAAATTCTTCCTGCTTTTGCAAATGTACAGTGCAGTATTTGATAGGCCCTACTGGAGCTACTGCTCATGACTGCTGTAGCTAGTCCAATTGGTCAAATTCTAAAAGATGCTGACTTTTGTTAGCAAGAATAAGCTCCTGAGTACATGCACATTTAAAAAGCTATAGGGTAGTATAGCTAAATCGGCTGTCACACGGAAGCAGAGTCAATTTCAGAATCCAGGCCCAGCCACTGAAAAGTCTTGCTAACTCGGGGTAGTCTTCATTAAGGCATCTGGATTAAAAACTGTCGGAAGAGCACGTTGAATACTTACTAACTGTGAATTCTTAATTTGGAATGGGGAAATAAGACCTAATCTAATCCTAAACTTCTATAGCCAGTGGTGTAGCCAAAACCCCTGGCTGCCGAAAAAATATTTTAATCAGTTTCTATACATTTTTAATTTTTTGACGCGACTTTAGGGGTCATGCCCCCCGTTGGCTAAAATGTGGAACGGTTTAAGAGGCGAGGAGCTACTTTTTGCTTGTCAGGAAAAAACTAGAGGTGATAGCGTTTTTTGCTTGTCAGGAAAAAACTAAACGTAATAACGTTCTTTTTGCTTGTCAAGATTTTCCAAAGTTGGTCATGGTCAAGATCAAAAACCAACCCTCCCCTTCCGGAAATCTTGGCTACGCCACTGTCTATAGCGCCACTTCGTAATGCACAGAGGCATGAACCGGTGACATACCAAATCAAAATCGTTTACGATCCAGGGTAGCCTGTCGATTGGAGATCGTCCTCTCTACATCTTATATTCCGTATAAGCTGCTCTTAATCCAAGATTACAAATATTATCTAAGCAAATTTGAACATTAAGTAATTCTGATTTTATCGGATTCATTACGTTTTCATTTCTATAATATAATTAATTATTAAATGTCTAAGGTTTCGGTGTTACTGCCAGTCGACATACATCCCTACCAACAGAGAAGGCGCTGGTGGTGCTTGGCAACGGATCGTTAACAGTTGGATATTTTGAGATGTTAACTCGACTTTAAACGTATTTTAAATTCCGATTTTCACGAATCAAATGGTCGAAATGAACGGATAGCGGCGTAGGGCAACGGCCAGTAGCTACTCGCGCAGGACGACGGGGCTCTTCAGTGTAAACGCTTGGGGTTTATCGGAGTTTTATGCGTCGACGATATAATGTAGAACGTTGGATTCTGTATTGACTGGCGTTTTGTTGCTGAATGAAACTGGGTCCACGATTTCCCGGTTATTTATTGCTGATGAAGAAGCCGAGCATTTTGATCCGGCGACTGAGTTTTGCGTTAGATTCGAGTAGTCGTCACGCCGTATAGATCTCGTTGAGCTTCAGACCATAGAAGGCACGTCGTTGGGGCTACGGTGGAGATGCCCGCGCGTCAACTCCCACCCCTCAACGGCCACGGGTCTGGAGGACATCACTACGTGGATAGTAGTGGCAATGATAAATCGGGTTTATACGACGAGGCAAAACTTCAGAGTTATGCCCAACGACAGCGAGAGCCACCGTACAGCGGGACAGGAGCCGGTTACAGTCAGAATGACAGGACGTCTGACATGCAAGTTCACTTACCGGCAATACGAGGCATGCCGAGCACAACAAGCAGAGACACTCGCGGTGGTGGTGGCGACGCTAGCAGGGCAACCCATCACAACCATCAGCGCACTTTGGCTATGAGTCCAAATACAACCATCAAAATGTATGCACACAAGTTATCAGCATATGAAACCAATGAGATCCACGGTTATCCCAGCATTTATTTCATTGGTCAGAATGCAAACAAGAGATCTGGGGTGGTGGGAAGCTCAAATAATGATGGATATGATGATGAACAAAGCACTTACATTCAGACGCCACATGACCACATAGCTTACCGCTATGAGGTTCTCAAGGTCATTGGAAAAGGGAGTTTTGGACAGGTGGTCAAAGCTTATGATCACAAAACTCAACAGAATGTTGCATTGAAGATGGTTCGTAACGAGAAACGGTTCCATCGACAGGCTCAAGAAGAGATTAGAATCCTTGAACATCTCAAGAAATGTGATAAGGACAATCTGGCAAATGTTGTGCATCTTTATGAGCATTTCAGCTTTCGTAACCACATCTGCATTACATTTGAATTACTCAGTTTCAACCTGTATGAGCTGATCAAGAAGAATAAATTTCAGGTGAATAGAGTTTTGCATTTTGAAGAAAACTTCCATAGGCATAGCTAAGAGATGAATTTGGCATTCTAAGACTCCAAATTCAAAGAAAGCAAATATTTTGCACTGACCTGTAGCATAACCATATTGAATGGCAAAAGCATTGAAAAGGATAGCACAGTATTAATATGTAAAACACATACAACATAGCCACTAGCCAGAGTTCCAGAATGAGAGGCACTATCATATCTGCAAGCCAACTTGGTCAAACCCAACTAAGGGGCTTTGAGGAGCATTGTGATCTCTCCTATGGGTTCTAAAAAAATGTAAGATAATATTAAATTCAAACCTTGATATCTGAAGCATGTTGTCAATAAATTCAGGCTATATGGCAGCATATCAGCAATCTTATCTCCAACCCCAAATCAAAGTTTTGCATCAGTTTTGTATGAATCTCATGACCAGGCTTGACCCAAATAGAGAGCCTATTTTTGTTTTGCCCTCTCATATCTAGAGTAATGGAACATACCCGGTAGCTTATGTCAAATCTAGTGAGAACTCAATAAAAGAAAGGTATTCAAGCATTTATAAAAATAATTTTGAGTACTGGTATATGTTCCCTGTAGTGTGATGGTGTGGGCCTATAAAAGTTAAAACCTTTGTACATAGATAGTTTGAAAGATCTAATAATGCAATTGTCCATCAACATGCTTGAAAAGCCATATTATACTATTTCAAATGAAAAACTGCAACTATATTGATTTTGAAATATGTTGTAGATTACCGGTACTAATTCCAAAGACAGAGTCCTGTAACTCATTAAGACCTCTTAGTTATCGAAAAGTCTAAAAAAATTTGTGTAGGCATAAACTTCTGTGCAATATGTAGACTGACATTCACTATGGTAATCTGACAACAGAATTATGATGACAGTGCTATAAAAGAAAGAAGTAAAAGAAATTCCATTGAGAAAAGTTCTGATTGTGGATTCCTGTTTCCCAATTTTTTTTATCACTTTGGATACACACATGTTTGCATGTGCAGTATTGTCTGACTATGTTGTATGTGACCAGCACTTGTGCCAGTCTTGGGAGAAAACCTCTTGATGTAGTATATGGCACTTTTTGTGGTCAGTTGGCTGTATAAATATCAATATCCCAGACTCGTTACTTTTCTGGAGCACTGGTTAGAATCTAAAGGCCTAGTCACTATAGACAAAGCGGTCTGTAAGCAAAATAAATAAATAGAAACATGATTTGTCGATCAGTAATTAGAGTAGCAATGTGTGTCAGAGTAATGCATTGTAATATACTGTGTAGGCAAGGTTTCAGTACTTAATTATTATTTAAAAGAGTCCTTATCTTTTATTTGGTAATGGTTAATTGATAGGGATTTAGTTATAACCACAAAGAACTGCAAATTAAGTGTTAGCTTTGTAAGACTGTCTGCCAGACATTGTAAATTGATGCATTCCAGTAACTCAGCTAATAACAGCATGAGACACAAGAATGATAGAGTTTTATTAAAAGCATTGAATCTGTCTCTTGCATTATACTTTAAATGCAATATTACTGTTTATATACAGTACTGTTTTCAGCAAGTTTTTTTCAGCAAGTTTTTTAATAGTGTTATTGCAGTACTGTTTTTAACAATGCTATTGAAATAGTTTTTAGTTATATTTAACAATTCTTGGAATTTAAATTGAGTGCCTAACGTTTCATCTATGTAATGTGTTGAAGTAATATTATTTCGGTTAATTAATTTTATCTCTTGTACATTTTGCTGTTTAACCTAGGGATTCAGTGTGTCTCTAATCCGAAAATTTGCGCATTCGATCCTTCAGTGCCTTGATCTGCTTTACATCAATAGGATCATCCACTGTGATATGAAACCAGAAAATATTTTGTTAAAGAATCCAGGTAGAAGTGGCATCAAGGTGATAGATTTTGGGTCAAGCTGTTATGAACATCAGCGCATCTACACTTACATCCAATCTCGTTTTTATCGAGCACCAGAAGTGATCATGGGTGCTCACTACGGCATGCCGATTGACATGTGGAGTTTCGGCTGCATATTGGCTGAGCTGTACACTGGTTATCCCATTTTCCCCGGAGAAGACGAAGGAGACCAACTGGCATGTATCATTGAGATCGTCGGTGTTCCTGATCAAAGACTTTTGGAAGGATCAAAGAGAGCTAAAAACTTCATCAGCTCACAAGGATACCCAAGGTACTGCTCTGTTTCAGCAGGAAGTGATGGTAAGGTACAAATTTCCGGTGGCAGATCAAAACGGGGCAAATACAGAGGCCCACCATCTTCAAAAGATTTGACAAGAGCACTGAATGACTGTGAAGAGCTGCAGTTTGTTGATTTCATTCGACGATGTCTTGTTATTGACCCGACGGAGAGGATGACGCCAGCCGAAGCCTTGCGACACGCTTGGCTGCGTCGAAAGATGCCAAAATCTACAGATGAATCTGGAGAATATCTAAGTAGAACTGTTGGTTTTAATAATGGCTCAAAGGGGAAATATTCTTCAAGTGGGAGTCATAGTGGAAAACACAATATTATTACTGCAACAGATGACATGACCCAAGGAAGCATTAACAACAGAGCCAAATTGCCTCAGATAGGGTCTATGTGAAGCTGTTGATGATATTGAAAAGCCTACTTTATTTTAAATTATCCATTTAATTGTATTTGCACACTGATATTTACACGTATAGGCATGTATACAACTACACACCTTTGTTCATATGTGTATATATAGACATTATTTTTGTGTACATTATTGTGTGTATATTATTTGTTTGTATGCATATACCGGGTACAGTGGAATCTGTTTCTTAAGTATTGTCTGTTCAGCATGGAGAAATGCTACATATAATAGACTTGTTTTCTTTTATGATCGTTAATTAAAGGGTATGTGGTAGTTTACAAGTGTAAACTTGCTGCTGTGATTCTTTTTCAGAAAAACCAACCGACATTGATTATTGTAGAAATATGTTTATTATTGAGACTGTAGGGCTATTTGAAAATTTCAAGTTTTCAGGTACTTTTAACAATAGACAAACTGATTATTATTTGAGTAAGTGATTTAGTGGCTTAACTGTAATATAGCTATCACAATTTTAAAGCAGTTCATACAATAGCACTTTATTAATGGATGTGAATTCTATGCACAGTTATTCACATGGCAAAACATTTTGAGTGATTGATTATAAATACTAAAATTACTGTATACTGAACACTTTCATAAGAAATTTACTGTGACTTGTGATAAAATAACAGACAACAAATGACTACCATCTTTAGTTCAGAATGCTTTATGATCAACAAGAACATCAGTATTCCTGCACATAATTTCTGTGATATGTAAAGGTGTAATCTTGTGTAAATGTGTTAAATGTAGTATTGGAAATAATGCTAGGGATTGTTATGAAATATATTCTCTGTATCCATCAGCATTTGTTTGAAATTGCATCAAACCTCATTATCTTGCCGCTGTCTGCATTGTCACATTTTGTGGCGAGGTGCGAGTTTGACAGCTCAACAGTAGAAACAAAAAAATTAAGCCTCTCAGTGATGCCTGTACAGATGTGTTGGCACAAGCATTGGAATTTCAGAAACTATGATGATTTTGAATGCATGTAGAGAAGGCCTTTCACATTTAAAATTAAGTTATTTTTTTCTAATTCTCCAGCAATATAAATACCCTCAGATCCTTGAGGATTAGGAAACCTGTAAAGGTGCATTAAATCCACTGTCAATCAATCCCATACAGTGTTCAATGGCAGCTGTTAATTGTACCTTTATTGTGTTTTATATAACATTTATTCTTTATTTATTACCAAACCAAAGAAACTTGTTATAAGGTGACCCTTTTCTTCCCTCTCTACCCCAATCAGTAATTTGAAAAAAATTATCAGTTTTATCCAACTACTGGGTCACCATTATAAAACTAATTTTAATTTCTAAAACAGTTTTAATGCTTTACAAAGTTTACAGTACGCTGTGTGTCAGGCCCGTGAGAACAGAGGTGCAGCTGCACCCGTTGGAAAAACTTAGGGGTGCACTGCACCCCTGGAAGGCAAAGCTATGGCTGCAGTTCACCTCTTGCGTCGGATTCTTAAGGAGCAGTGTTTACTATAGGCCTTCTCTGTGGGGGAATTCCCCCAAAGTTTTAAAATTTCCCCAATTTTTTTATATGTTGGCTGGGGAGATGGAAATCCCCCTAAAGCAGTGGTTCTCAGACTCCTTTGCCTTGCGGACTGCTTTTGAAGATAAAAAATTTCTCGCGGACCACCTGAAAATTCATACAAATCATGACAAGCAAAAAAGGTAATTGCGTGTGATATTCGTACCTCGCCAGTGCCCCGACAAGTAAAAAGATCGTCACCTTACTTAATTGTGCTGCTTGTTCCAAAAAATGTTGGGTCTGCGCACCCAAGGGTGTTTTAACCCCTTCAACCCTCCCTTGGGTACGCCACTGACATGGAAAATATGTATAATTGTTATTAACGTTTATCAGAATTTGCCGCGGACCACGGATTGAGAACCACTACCCTAAAGTGTGACGACGGGGGGGGCTTTTTTGGAGAGGGGAAAATGTAAGGATGACAATTTTTTGTTTGCCAGAACATTTGAGAAGGGTAAAAAATATTAGGAAGGATGGAAGGATGACTTTTTATGCTTGTCACAGCATTTCAGAAAGGAAGATAACCTGTTTTTGTTTGTCAAGGTTTTTGGAGACTCAGACCCTGTCCCTCTCCCCAACATTTCAAAATCCCCCAATGTCAAGGTGGCTAGAATAAACACTGCTTAAGGAGGAACAGCTAACAACGTATCAATTTACCAAACGGCCAACGAAATGCACCCTCTGCTAAAAATTCGTTCCGACGCGCCTGCTGTGTGTGCAATGAATGGTATGGCACTTGGAGCAATGGCGATATGCCGAGAGCTGTGGCGTTGCAAAAATTTTCCGAAGGGGGGTATGATTCCCAACTACGGAAAATTCTTACAAGCAAAACAAGAAAAGGTCGTCTGCTATACAAGTGCATGCGTGCGTGCGTGCGTGTATTTCGGCAACAAAACTTTGCCTCACCGTCAAATGTCTAGACCAGGGCATGTTTTAAGAAAAATTTATCACTGCACAAAATTCTCTTCTCCCATCCCCGCCGCCCCAGTTTTCCTCCTCCCCTTATTTCCCAGCAGGGACGAAGCCAGGATTTTAGGTTTGGGGCTGAATCGTTTCTTTGCTGCATTTTGATTGTTATCCGCCGACTGGACCAGAGGCGTCATTGGGGGGAGGGGAGGAAGGAAATGAAAAAATAATGCATAATGTACTAAATAAAAATAAATAAATATTAAATGCGCAAAATTGTTAAGAATTAGCCAAAAATATATAAAAATTGCAAATTGGCCCCAAAATTGCCCAAAATTTAACAAAAAAAAAATTGCAAAAATTGCCAAAAGTTTGCCAAAAATTGCCAAAAAATTATCTTGCCCCCCCAGTGGTTAAAGTGGGCCGGGACCCGCCGGGATGGGCCCCGGCACCTCATTGATCGGCCCCGACAAATATATCCTGGGCCCAGGGTTTTCACAGCGTTGGGCCCCGGCGCCTCCAACAAACCATTTTAACCACTGTCGCCCCCAAGAAAAGAGTGAAATGACGCAGAGGCGTAGCGAGGGTATCCGGCGCCCGGGGGCAAAGAGTACCGTTGGCGCCCCCAACACTGCTGACGAGCAAAAAAGGTCGCCGCACTAATTCTTTCTTCTTATTTATTATGTATTTGACTGTTTAACTTACCCCGAAAGCTCGATTTCACTTCTAGTGAGCATACACTTTTACAGTTAGAAGTTACTGTAGAACGTTGAAGCAGGGCCCGCTTTAACGTGCAGTGATGCACAAGATGTCAAACTTTTAAAATTAGCCTACTACTCATTTTATTACTGTACTTTTTCATTTTATCACTGCATATTTCCAATTTATCACTGCGCATTTTGTGTACCACTTCACGTTAAAACAGGCCCTAGTCTAGACTTAAAGTGGACAGGCCTAAATAGTTTAGAACCTTGAGGTAAATGGGACTAAATATGATAACGACAAGACTGGCTGTCACGTGATGGCATTCTAAGTAGACAAGCCCCGCCTACCATCCAATAGACGAACACTAACTAGGACGCTGAACTGTAGCATAGCTGAAGGGAGACACTCGTTGTCCGTACGTCGATAGATAAAGACTCAACCATTGCTTGTACATTGCTAGAATACATATCTACTTATATAATATATTCAGACGCCACATGGTGTCAGAAGTTAGTTAAGTAGATTAAGTCGATTAAGTAATTTAAGAATTTCGATCGTAGCAGCTTCGAACACTGTACGGCGTCGAAATGTCTTTTGCGTCGAACATTCAAATTCCAGAGGCACTGAACCTGGATGCGACCGATCTAGCGAGCGAATGGAAGAATTTCGCACAGAAATGGTTGGAGTATTCGAAAGCAGCAGGAATCGACCGTGAAGACGAGGCTCGACAGGCCGCGATTCTGCTGTGTTTCCTGGGAACAGACGCTTTCTGTTTCTACATGGAGATGAACCTGACAGATGCCCAGCGTCAGAGCCCGAGCGCTCTGTTAGAAGCTTTCGAACGTCACTGCGTTGATGACGCCAGCGAAAAGATGGAGGAGCTGCCCCATGAATTCCCGCCGAGAACGCGTACGGAAAGCAGCCGCGATGATGACCACTGTCACAACGACAGCGAGTCGAAGCAGCGCCGGAATCATCTGGAAGAGATGGAGGCGCCACGAGAATTTCCGCCACGAAGGCGAGCGCGAAGTAACCGATACTGTCTGCAGAACGACGACAACGAAGACAACGACCTGAAGGTGCGCTCGAACCATTCAGCGAAGAAGAATTTCCGACTACGAGGTATGTCGATGTCACGCGAATCATATTATAATGTTGTTTGCCGTGAGAAAGCATCAACCGAGAGAATTTACACTGAGAAATTAAATTCTGAAGCAGACAATTCTGAAGATTTTTGTAATTTATTCTGTGGAAATAAGAGATTATTTGAAGATTCAAATGCAGACGATGATGACGAGGAAGATGAGATTTTCATAGCAGTTGTGAAATTATTCAAAGATGACACTGAATTTAAGAATGAAGAATGCTTGAGATTGATTCTCAACAAGGAATCAACGACGAATGTCGGAAGCGAATCTATGTTTGATGAAACAGACGAGGAAACAGACGATTCTGAAGCAAGCAATTCTGATAAATTTTGCGATTCACTCTGTGGAAATGAGAGAGCATTATTCGATAAAAATGAAGCTATTGACGATATTGCTAACGATTTTAAAGCTACAGACGATTTGGCGAATGATTTTGAAGATGAAATTGCGAATAATTTTGACGATGGAGATGAGGATGACGACGAAGATAAATTTGAAATATTCATTGCGATCCCTATACAGCGTAGAGAAAGCCGCTGGACTAGTGATTCTGAAGCAGACTTGCATTCATGCTCACTGATGGATCCAATTACAATCATCTCACCGACCACTGCGACCAGGGCCGTTGACCATGAGGTCGTGAGAAAGAAAGACACGGAAGGGACGATGCGAATTCCGCCCTCCCCGCTCCAGCCGACACTTGATGATCGGAGCCTAGCCAAGCCGTTGGTGGATTCAACCTTCACCTCCGAACTGATTGAAGCAGCAGAAGCAAGAGAAGGAGAAGAAGCAGCGGCCGATGAAGAAATAAATGAGAAAACAGGCGATCTTGCGAACACTGAAATGCGAGCTGCAATGCCCTCCACCGTCGAAGAGATCGAGTCACAGATGGACTCTATTCAGATGACCGCCTCTGCATTCCAGACGATCAACTACTACCCTCCGCACTACAGCCGATGACACTTGAAGTCGGGAACTATAATTATTTACGCCTGAAGGATTCACTGGATTCTATGAACGAGCTGATATCGGAGACCGACTCTCCCACGCACTTTCCGTCTTCGATCGAGATGGTCCCACTCGAAAGAATTCAACTCCAAACGACATCTGCCGAGGCCGACCTGAGAGTGGAAATTGCCTCCCCTCTCCCACCGTTGCCAGCACTGAAAGACGTGTCCGACATTATCTTTAATGTTGACCCCTCCGCCGAGCGGAAGTTCATTTTCAAAGGCGTTTACTCGGACAAGCAGACGCCGGCTCGAAACGATTTCAACAGAAGAGGAGGAAGACGCGACTCACCCATCCGCACCACCGATGCGTCAGGAAGAACCAAGCAGACAGAGAGACCGACATTCAAGCGGATTACATTCAAGCAGAAGCATACGCGATGGAAAAGAAAAAGACAGAGACTGATACAGAGTCAAACTAAAAGAGACACAGAGACTGAGACAGATGGAGTCAGCCGAAGAAATATCTGTGTCCAGTCTGAACTGTTGGAAGCCGACGATCGCCATCGACATCCATCGCCCGAAGACACTAATTAACTGATCAGACCCATTTAGATCTGACTAGAAGCAGAATAGCCATAAAGCCCTATAGAGACTTTTGCAATAGAAAACTCCAAGCGAACTTAAAAATATAGAAAGCACTGACATTGTAGGCTTGCAGTTTTCTGTGGACATTTTTAGAATCTAGGTTTTCACTCAGTTAGACTTTTAGCTTTAAAAAAGTAAGAAGAGAAGATGTCACGTGATGGCATTCTAAGTAGACAAGCCCCGCCTACCATCCAATAGACGAACACTAACTAGGACGCTGAACTGTAGCATAGCTGAAGGGAGACACTCGTTGTCCGTACGTCGATAGATAAAGACTCAACCATTGCTTGTACATTGCTAGAATACATATCTACTTATATAATATATTCAGACGTGTTGTCTTAGTATTAGTATAATATAAGGCACCACGCCACACTGGCCTAATAAATTTATGGTTTCTAAGATCTCGAAGGCTTCTTGGCGACGACGATGAAGCATGTCGTAAAAACACTCGCTGCGCGTTCACTTGTCGGCAGAGGTCTCTTTGTAGATCAAACAGCCTCACCGTCAAAGCATAAGGCGGCCGAGTACTTGATGTACCATAAAATCTCACAAGAAACGCGCCTGTGCGTATAGCCACACAAAGAGAAGCCCAGGACAAAGAAACAAGAGTCGAATATAAAGGCTCGTTGATTGTAACAAACCAACTAGGCCTAAGGCTGTCTGCGTGGATTTCGTTTGTGCGGATCGTCAGAAATGGTGGCGAACACGATGCAGATTGCAACTGCGCCTCACAGGTTGCTCCATAGCACAAAAGGGTTATGATGGTCGTCGAATAGAATACTTCGATCGATACACTTCGATCGATGCATGCATGGATGATGGAGTCAGCTTTCTGACGTCGAAGTCCAACAATCAATCGTCCTACAATGGATGCGGATCGAACACATTGGTCGACAGGAAATCCAGAAGGACGAAGAGTATCTCGTCAGTCGAATCGATGCATGTCTAATGTTGGTAGGTCTATAAAGCATTTTGTTACAAGCCATTTGAAACACTTTTACTGATACGTCGCGATCTGTTATATACCGGGGAATTTTCAGATCAAATATGCAATTAAATAAGGCAGCAATGGAGGCAGAACTTACTGTATTTGTAGGCCCATAGGCCAGGATTATTGAATTTGATCCTGTGTAACGATGGTTGAAAATCGCGTCGAGAATTGAAGGGTTAAGATGCATGTACTGGCGTGGCGATGGTTCCGGAACATCAACATTTTTCCAAATCCTAATAGATGTTGGGAGGGTTGGGAATGGGAGGTATAATGGCTGCTCCACTTTTTCATTAAAGTTTACGCCAATGTCCGCAACTGATGCAATACAACTAAGCATATAGATTCTGTCGACAATCAGCCCCTAGGCCTACCCCTCCCGAAATTTTTCTTTTCGACTGGTCCCTGTCCAAATAGGGGAGCCGGATCCCCGTCCACCCTTATGAACGTATGAACGAGGATTGTAACCGGAAGTTAAATAATGAGCATTGAAAACTCAGCCAGATGTGTGGCAACAATGGTGATGATTTTCCAAAAAGCGGTGAGAGGTCGGACTACTCCAATGATCCAATCCCAGAATGTTTAAAGTATTTTGTTACAAGCCATGCACTTGAAACACTTACTAATGCTTAGCGATCTGTTATTCTGGCGAATTTTCAGATCAAACTAGAAAGATGCTCGCTTCGCTCGCAGTGCAGGATAATACTAATCCAATACCTATACCTAATACCCAATCATTGAATTCATGCTGAACAACATTTCAATGATCGCCACCTAGCCAAGCTCGATCTGCGCCACGTAATAATTAGGCCTATGTACGTTAAAATCACGCAACTGTGGCCATTTGTGACGCTGTACGCGTATTTTTTGTGTACGTTAAAATGTACGTTAAAATTGCGCAACTTCCTCAAGCTACTAACAATTGTTACCAATAGCAACTTCGTCGCACGCTACGAACAATTGTTACCAATAGCAACGTCGTCGCACGCCCACCCCTCTGATGCTGCAATTACTCGACTAAACCGTGTTAAACTACGATTCTACGAACAATTGTTACCAATAGCAACGTCGTCTTCGAACATCGTCCACCAACGCATCGCGACGTAAGGACTAAACCGTTTACCAATAGTCAACGCTCGCCCACCAACGCATCGCGACGTAAGGACTAAACGGTCTAAACCGTCTACCAATAGTCAACCAATCAGAACGCTTGAAGGTAACAGACAGAGAGACATACAGATAAGGATCTTAATATGATAGATACGCAATTAGGCCTAAATAAGACAGCCATGGAGGCGGAATTTACTGTGTTTGCATAGACCAGGACTACTGAATTTGATCCTATAGAAGGATGGCTCAACGGGAGGACGGTTTTAATCAGTGTGGTAGCAAGAACCTGCAACAATTCCAGCAAATCAGACATTGGACGACAATCATATTTTGTTCATGGAAAAAGTGCTTCGATATCCCCATGCAGTGTATCACAAATTTTGGCGATTAATTAGAAAATCGTCGGGAAAACCTTTTCTTTTCTAACCTCAGTGTCCTGGTATTTGGAAGAGATGACTCTAGGATGTTGGGAATAAAGGTCACTGCACAGGGCCGCCGGCAGAATTTGCGGGCCCCTGTGCAAAAAATAGTCACGGGCCCCTGACCTGACAAGTCTGTGAAAAAGCTGATGACTTATTTTGCTTGTCGGTCTTTTTCAAACTGGAATTTTCCGGATCCCCCGCGTTACCACCAGTAGGCCTATTAAAAAGTGTTGCTGACCTTTTTGCTTTAGCATAATATTATCGGCCCGGGCCTCTGACATTCGCCGGGACCCAGTGTTTAATCTAGGCCGTTTCCGGGGAATTGCCCTTTCCCCCGGAAATTTAAAATTACCCCCGGAAATTTTGGAATACAACATGGACTAACAGCGGCCCCTAGCAGAATTCCCCCCGGCTTTTTCAGTTCCCCCGGAGTCCAGGAGTCTAGATCAAACACTGCCGGGACCCCTGTGCTAGTGATGAGAAGAAGACCTTTTTTGTCTTTTGTTAATACATCATTATCACCGAGTCCGGGCCCCCTGCAGGTCGCCGGGCCCAGGGATATTTTTACACCCCCTAATACCCCCACTGGCCCCCAAACACCCTCCAACACCACCCAATTTGAGGTCGACACCCACCCAATTTGGTAATGTGACAATGTATGCATTGTTAGTATGCATACAAAATGCGTACTAATTAGCTCCAGACGCCCCCAAATTTGAGGTTGACACCCCCCAAATTCACAATCCTAGAAATATTCCTGGCCGGGCCCCTGTGCAATTGTCTTTGCCCTCTCTCGGCGGCCCGTCACTGCATGGCTAAGTGACGGCAAGATCTGGAAGCATATTGTGAACCGATAAAAGCAATCAGTCCAGTTGTAAATTTTCTGTAGGCTGCGCGCGCAGACACGCGCACACAGCCACACACAGTCAAAGTTAAAATCTCGTTGCTTTATGCCTAGTTGGGTCAAGATCAGATACGTAGCGAGGGGGCAGGGGGCATATGCCCCCGGGCGCCGAGGTGGGGGGCGCAAAAAATGGGTATTTGGGTAAGTGAAATGTAGGCCTATAGTAAAGAAGAAGAAATATGTGCGACGACCTTTTTTGCTCGTCAGCACTATATGAAGTGAAGGGGGCGCCGTAACACTTGAGGGGCGCCGAAAACACTGTGACAAACTTTTTTGCTCGACAGCAGTGTTGGGGGCGCCAACGGTACACTTTGCTCCCGGGCGCCGGATACCCTCGCTACGCCTCTGGTCAAGATGTGTACAGTGGCGGCTCCACATTGAGGGCGGGAGCCGTGCCCCCTTATTGAATGCCTGGCGTCACAGTGGCAGCCAGTTAGGACTCCTATACTTATACCTACTACTACGTACCTAGCAACAAATAGTTGGCACCAATGCTTAGCAGTTGCCATCCCCAACGAGTCAACGACCCCTCACTAACAAAATCCTGGAACCGCCACTGAACGTGCATAGAAGTAGCACCAGAACAAGTCGCTGGTTGATCGTTAGGCGTTAATTTGACCAATTTTTGCTTGATTTCTTCAGAAGCCGTTCGCTCAACGTGGAAAGGAGATTCAGCGCCGAGAGAATGCAGGCCTAGTCAGACGACTTGCTTCTCTGTGAAAACCCGCATTTAGACCAGAGCACGTTCAGCTTGAAAAGAAAATAGATTTCGACCGTAATTATTGCCGAAAAGAAAGGCTGCAAGACGCAAGCTGAACTTGGTCATGCAGGGCTACAGATACACGCTGACGATGTCAGGCTGCTATCCGATAACCTTGCAACTAGACCTATTTTAATTTCGTTGTAAGCCTATAAGCGTAATATGCTACTGCTTTCGGATCTCAACTGCAGGATATTGAAACTACGGTAAACCCCCATTTTTACGGACTTCAGGTGATTAGTAAAGGGATACAAAGGTTAAGCATACGTCCATGTTAATCGAGTCTGACGACAGCTGTGGCCGAGTCTCGGTCGGAGATAGAAGGAGTTGCCTTTGCTAAGCGAGTTTGGATGTAGTGTTTTATTCCTCATGCCAATGTAAGATAGCGCGGTGAATGGCGCAGTGGTTAACCGTTTTAACGAGCCAGTCACAGGGTCCAAGGTTCAAACCTCGGCAGCGACGTTTCTGGCATATGCACTAACCTAAACGACTCAACTATGAATCGGGTCCTTGCTTGATGGGAAAAAGGTGATAGGCCTAAATGAGAGGCAGGCAACCACCCTTGTTCAGTTGATGTCATGAGAAGAGTGAAGGTGCCAGCTGTTTAAGTTCCACGACTCGGTCTTTTATTTATTAGGCCTATGTCAGGCTGTGAACAGTGGTCAACAAGTGTTGTTAGGCCTAATAGTCCTACAGTAAATAAAGCATGACCCACTATTCAACAATCATAAGACAACTGTAATGATATTAGGCAACTAGGCATACCTTGTTTTGCCACTTTGCCAGAGTAAGATGCCTTTTGGTTAAAAACATTTAGTAAAAAGCTTAAGCAGGTAGCAGAAACCATTTGAAACATCCTTTCTGGAACTTTGTGATTTGTTATTCTGGCGAATTGTAAGATGATTTGTCGATCGTTTGATCACTAGCCTACAGAGCAGACGGAAACACATGAACACTTGAAAAGAGAGTATGCGGCTGTGCCTACACGCAAGGTGAAGATATTGAGTTTCCTATCCATGGGTCGATAAATTATTTATCATTGCAAAGCGGATGATGGCACAGTGTGGGTTATGCGCTGGTGCGGTAGGTTCAAGCCCCGTTAGCGCACCTAGTGGCTTTCACACAGGCAGTTATGCTTCCTAAGCCACTTCTTAGTCACGCTATGTTTAAAGCCAGGACTAGTACAATTTTAGCTTCGGGCTCGCGCTGTCTCTGGACTCTGGTCTATGGGCTTGATAAAGATATATTAATTTGAAATGCGACTTTAATTTGCTGGAAGCCTTTGATCTTATTCTTTAATGGTTTGCTGGAAGTTGTGATCTTACAATCATGTATAGACCTATTGTAGCTTTATATTAATTGAAGACATTCTATACATGGAACATAATCATGTTAATGACTGTGATGCTCTTCTGATATGAGAAATTATCAATGGTTTTATATAAATGCAGCCAGTGCCGGATTAACTTCTTTGAAGGCCTAGCGCAAACAACGCAACGGAACTTTAAACAGCCTCAGCCCTCCAAGTTCGAAGTTTCAAACCTCTGCCATAAAATTATGAAAATTAATTTTAAACAAAAAACTTCCTTATATATTTTTCATTATAAATGAAATACAACCAGTACTGTGTTTTTATTAAAATTTATTGTTCGTCAGTGGCGTCGAGAGGGGGGTGCGGACCGCACCGGGTGACACCATCTAGGGGGTGACACCAAACAAGGATGACCTTTTTGCTTCTCACGGACAAGGATGACCTTTTTTTGCTTGTCACGGGCAAGGATGACCTTTTTGCTTGTCACGGTATTTGAGAAGGAAAATAATAAAGATTTAGAAGAGGTCCCAAGTCTAAATGGGTGACACCACGATTTTACCGCACTGGGTGACGCCAACCCTAGCGACGCCACTGTTGTTCGTGATTTAGGCTAATATAATATATTTATTTAAAAATAATAAAATTTGAACCAGTGGGCCTGGCGCAAGTGCGCCATTTGCGCCCAGTGTTTAATCTAGACTCTGGACTTCGGGGCGATTGATAAAACCGGGAGGGAATTTCCGGACGGAATTTGAAATTTTCGGGGGGAAGGGCAATTCCCCCGGAAACGGCCTAGATTAAACCCTGGTTGCGCTATGGTTAATACGGCAGCTATTGGTCTAATCATTTATGCTATAGGCACCAAATGGTCAGAGTTGGTAATCTAGTATAGCTTCAATAGCTTACTGTAGCATCGCTATCGATTTTGCTAGTAGGCCTATTCAGGAACGTCATTTGGGGGAGGGGGCATTTGCCCCCTGATTTTGAGGAAAATTTTTTTCGGCAATGCATGTTGTATGTGTTATTTAGTTTTTACAGGCCCTAAAGGAGCGCTTGATCTCGAGTAATCTGAAGTAACTAAAATGACTGACAAGCAAAAAAGGTCGTCAACTTTTTTGCAAACTTGTAACTTGTCAGGTCGGAAGTGTCTTGCCCCCCATGGAAAACAGTGAAATGACGTCTTTGGGCCTACAGATAAAACATTAGTTGGCATTTGTGCTTTAAACCGACTTTATAGGTTCTTTAAACCCTATTGATAGGCCTATTGTAGGCCTGTGTTGGAACAATGTCAAATGCTATTTGATTTTGCTTTCTGCGTCTGCGATGTTAAAGAAATTCACATTGATTCGTTAGCTTACTATTTTGTGAACTATTAGGGACTAAAGAAATAATCAAATGTAAGAAATCGACAGTTTGTTCAAATCTCAACTCCAAGCTTTTCGTGCGATTGTCAGTTAGGCCTAATCGGTTTGCCTGAAATTTATTAAATTGGTCAAACCCTACAAGAATTTATGGAACTAAGCTACTGGGCATTTTACATTGGGGATTTTCTTTTGGGGGCAGACAGTTTATAGGCCTAATTTCCTAAATGAAAATTTAACAAATAAAGCCAACAGGGGCGTAGCCAGGAATTTGATTTGGGAGGGTATAAATATTTTGGCTGGGTATAAATCGTAACTATAAACCACAAATAACCACATGTAAATCACATAAAAACTTTAAGGTTGACTGATTTTGGGGGTATATATACCGATATACCCTCCGTCGCTACGCCCCTGAAAGCCAATTAAGAGGTTTCATTTGAAGACTCTATCATATAAACTGTCTATAGACCTACAGGCTAGTGGTCTAAGAGTACAAATCGCCCAAAGCATTTGTGGTAGTTTTGAGAGTGAACAGCCACATGTAAGCCATCGGCTGATGCCCTGGGCATTATGATAGTGGCGCTATAGAAGTTGATTGATTGATTGATGTAAGGCCGAAAATGATTTGCCCCGATCAGTGGCGTAACGTGGGTGGGGCGAGGAGACAATTTGCAAAAGCCCCCTGGGCCCCGGAAGAAGGGGGCAACCGAAGCCTGGTTGCAATTGACTAAACAATGATTTATTTTTACATTTTACTACTATTTCAATATAACTGCTACAAAGTGAATAATTATTGAATTAGAGAGTAAACCTTATTTCTAGAACGGTGTAATCTATGTTAGCCTATAGGGGCCCCCATATCAAGACTGCCCTCTGGGCCCCGAAAGTCACGCTACGCCACTGGCCCCGACTGTGAAATTTATGCAATAAAAAGTAAGGCAGCAATTATGAATGCCTCTAAGTCTGTAAACTAGAAACAAAATGACATCTTTTACAAGTTTACACTTTCGTTTAAAATTTTAAAAAACTATTCGTACCAGACAAAAGCTTACCGCTCCATCGCGCAACCCACTCTGCCATCTTCTGCCCCCCCCCCCGACATAGACAGAGCTAGGCCCAACCAGAACTGACTTTTCATCCGTTCATTTTGTTTGCCAAAGAGGTCGTCCATACAGTATAGGCCTACGTCACGCTCGAGGGGAAGGGGTCTAAAGTGTGACAGTTTGTCACAGAGGGAGTAAAAGATCAGCGTGACGTCACACTCTCAGTGCAAACAAAACCTTAAATATAGGCCTAGGCCTACATGATAGGAGGTATACTAAAAGACGTTTTTAATTGCCCATTATGATTAACTCCGAGATACATTAAATTTTAGGTCTCAATTACTGTATATTCTTTATCATTGTCGGAGGTTGAATGTCTGTTAAACTCTGTTTTGATGCAGAAATTTAATTTGAACGAGAAACTCGAATATATTAAATAGAAAACCTGCGCGACGTATTTATGGACGACGCCTTAAGGGGCATCTAGACTCTAGAGGGTCCTAGATCATAGCTAGATGCGTGGTGTACTTTTAGGAGAGGGTCCGAAATTTGTAATAGCGTGACGTATTTTATGGACGGCCCCACATTGTCTCTGTTCAGTGGCGTAGCCAGGGGGGTTAAAAACCCCTTGGCTGCCGACGAAAATTTTTTGTACATGCTTTTTCATACATTTTTCATTTTCGGACGCGATTTTAGGGGTCAAACTCCCATTGGCTGGCTGCCGACCGAAAAATTTCTAAGTGCTATAGAAAAGTGAAAGAATTTGCATGAAAAATTTTTTGTCACGATCGAAACCAAAACCCCTTCCGGAAATCCTGGCTACGCCACTGTCTCTGTTCATTTATGAAACTTATTAAGTTATTCTGTCCGAATTTGAACAGAATTAAAACATCAGATTAAGGCTTGAGCTTAAGCTGCCTCCAACGCTAAGAACTTGCGGACCCCTGGCCTGACGTCAGAGAGAACGAAGGTCTCTTGACTATCGCGGCCCATCGACCGAGGAGGTCCTGCCGCCGCCGCTCGGCATCTGTTTCTCGTAAATCGCGGTCGAGGTTGTTTAGAAGAGTTCGGATCTTCAGCGGCCGCTCGACCGTCGAGTCCGTTCATTCGACCGGAGATTCTTTTTGATATTCGAACGACGATCGGAGATAATCGGAGTGTGTTTTAAAGCAGCGTCTTGCGATGGGAAATGCTCAGGGCGGCTCCTCTTCCTCCTCCTCCTCATCGGCAGCCTCCGCTAAGGGCGCCGATCCGGATAACAGTAAGTGACCGACTGTGAAGATTATGTACGAACGACAATCGTTCGTGAAATAAAATCAAATCAGACAAAATCAACTCTTACAAATGCACGTAACGGTTAGCCAGACCCTGGCCAGACGCAGCCGTACGGCTTTTGGTAACTTTGGTAGCGCCACTTTTTAATTAAATATGCGTTATAGACCGAAGGCTTCAGGCCAGTAACTGGGGAATTTTTGAAGTGATTTAGCCTACCAGTTCTTTAGTATGCTGTGAAGGGTACCTCATCAAATAGAGCTGGTGTTGATTCTTTAGGTAGCTGCGTGTATATGGAATTTAGATTACTTAGTGTGAGTGTGTGTATGTGTTTCAAAAAAATTAATTTCCTGTTTTCCTTTTCTTTTGCTCATTTTTATCAGACTTCAGAGGAGTGTCCAAATTTTAAATTCAATTTGTCCTCAACTGGCTCTTAAACTCATAGCCTCATGTATCACCAGCCACTGCGCTAACATAAGTAGTGATATTCTCTTTGCTTTCACTTCAATCAATTAGCTTTTTCCAATGTACCTTCAGGAGTACTTTATATCAACAATGCCATGAAAGTTACAAATATCTCTGCACTCTGAATCAAAATGTCTGATGGTGATAATTAATTGTAAGGCATTATCTGACTGCAGGCCATTTGCAACATCTGGTCCACACATATGGAATGATCTAGTGATATCTGAAAAGCCATCTGCTTCAATGTTATTTTGTTTAAAAAATATATGTGGTCTTCGAGCTGAACTTCAAGTAGCTCCAGAGGCGTAGCGAATGGGGGGCAGGTGGGGGCATATGGTGAGGGAGTGCCAAAATCGGGTTTTGGGGGTAAGTTAAACAGTCAAATACATAATAAATAAGAAGAAAGAAGTGCGGCGACCTTTTTTGCTAGTCAGGAGTATAAGGAGAGGGGCGCTGTAGAGAGTTGAGGGGAGGGGTGCCGAGAGAACGATGTGATTACCCTTTTTTACTCGTCAGCAGTGTTGGGGGGCGCCGGATACCCTCGCTACACCTCTGAGTAGCTCTTACTGGAAATTTATTTCTTACCTAAATTTTTGGTTCTTATCATTTTCTGAAGGGTATGACAGAGAACCAGTTATATGCTCTTGCCTGTGACATTAGCTACTATGCTGCATAACAGGCTGTCATTATTCATATTTATTAACCTTGATTGAAGTGATAGTATGCTCTTTATTGCATGGATTTCACCACTGGTTCATCAGCATTCAGCATGAGAAACATTATATTCACTATGTACTGCATTCTGTTACATAACAATTCATGTAGCTCTGATCAGTAGTCATGGTTATCTAGTCAAATCCGATATATAATTAATTTTAGATGTAATGCAATATCATATAACAGAAAGTTTGGGGGTTCTTCAGAGGTAGACCCACTAAGAGCTGAACACTTTCATCCAGACTTAAAGCTCATCTCTTTCAGACAACTTCTCCATTATCTACCTTTTTATCTCCCACTGTCTGATATCTGGACTTCAGTGGTTTGGATTTGGAGTACCCTCAGAATATCAGAAATGGTGGTATAAAAGTGCATAATAATAATTTATTATTATTATTATTATTATTATTATTATTATTATTATTATTATTATTATTATTATTATTATTATTATGCTTAGCAGCTTAGTACATATTCATGAAGAAATAGAGGGTTCTGAAGTTTCAGAAAGATGCCTTGAAGTCATTAGTGATTTGCTTGCAAATGTTTGGTCATGATGTAACGTTGTACACAAACTCCTCTGAAATCTTGTTTCTGGAATAAGAAGGAGGTGACTGTGTGTATTTGAATGCATTTGGCCATATTAAATCCACTGGTATCAGTATTATAAAATAGTGAGTTGCAGTAGCTGTGTCTCAAGTTTTGCATGCAGTAAATGTGATGATAGGACAGCTTGGTAGTGCAGATTCAAATGTATAACATTTTGTACATGTATAAATAAAGCAGAAGAATAGTAATATGATCATAAAATGTGTAGTGTTGATTGTAACTGTAGCCGTAGATGTAGCTGCAGGCTGCAGCTAATAGAACATATATTTCAAACAGGACTGGAGTGATTTGAATTGATAGTTTATGTGGGTTAAAACTGCATGTGTTGCCATGGTATAATGTTTTAATATTAAGCAACTTAGTCAGCATGCCTGTATGTGGAGTCTGGCTAGTAATGAATGCTTCTATTTGTTCTATTAATTAAAAAAAGTAGTTGACATACAAGTTTTTGCCAATTCTTGTCAGTCTTTTGTTTGATGCCATCTGATCTACGCTATTCTTATGAAGATTTGTATACAACAAGAAGTTATAGTAAAAAAAGTGCAGCCTCACACTTTTCATTTGCATTTCTCTTGTCGCTTAAGTGAATTCCCATAAATTTGAGGATGAGCAAAGACCTTGCCTAATTGTACATGCATATGAAACCCATAAAAAATTTAGTTGGCTTCAAAATGCCACACACACTGACCACCGATTGACACTGGTCACTGAAGTCCTCACATCTTTTACTTTAACTGTGGGCCATACTGAGAGGTGGTCAATTGGCTTCTCTCAGAATCCTTCAGTTATTGTGTTACACAATTCAAACTTTGGTATAAATTATCTGGGCAAACAAGATAGTTTCATCAGATGCAGCTAGCCTTATATTGGCCTACTGTTGATGTGATCAACAGTAGGCCTATATATGGGTTCATGCTGTTAATTTGGCTCCAGAGGAGCTTACCAGTAATTTAAAACATTCAAAACTTGACCTTAAAAGTGATAATTTATAATTGGGATTTGACAGGACATTTTACATTTATATGACATTTGAATTTGACCGGGGATTTGACAGGACATTTTACATTTATATGACATTTGAATTTGAACGAGTCTGGTAGTATTGCATTTGTTCTGAATTTGATTTCTTTACAGGAGGAAATGCTGAAACCATAAGGGTAGGGATAATGTTTTACTGTGTACACTTTTTTTTAATGCTGACATGTCTATAATATAATTCATTAAGCTCAGCCAGATCTGCTTCTTCTTGCAACACTTGATACAAATTTATGTTCCAATTGTGTTATAGAATATAAAGTTCGCTGTTTAACAACTATGGGTCTACCTGCTGTGTACAGTTGAAGTCTCTTGGACATGACGTGAAATGAATTTTGAGTTGTTTCTAGTGATTCAGAAGTTGTTTGGGAAAAGTAAATAAGTAAAGGACATCTGTAATGCTAAATAGATTAGCATGTGGTTGAATGAAATATGTATACCTGGTATAGGGGATTGATTATTATGTGTGGGAGTTTCAGTTCATCAGTTGAATGCTGATATTTACTGGTAGTATTGCATTAAAGCAGCAATGTTCTGTGAAGAAGGTGACTATGATTTCTTTATGTAGACAGGAGGAAATGCTGAAACATGTTAAGGGCCTGGATAAGGGTAGGGATAATGTTTTACTTTTTCTTAGATTATAATATCGCAGCAGTAGAAGAACTTTAGATTTACCGGTGCTGCCTTTGCTTAGTTTTCATTGACAGTTATTTTGTAAATTTACTCAACAGCTTTGGATTACAAAGCTAATTGTGGCTGTAATTTATAAATATGATGAAGACATACTATTAAATTGAGACTTTGATAATTATGCAGCTCTGTCCTTTCTTATAAAATCTAGCGTGACCTTTCAGATACAACCAATCTTTTGCAGCATACAGTCAGAGTTTTGATATACAGCGGAACTTTGTTATAATGTACTTAGCGGATCTGTAAAATTTAGTACGTATGTCCAAGGTACGTTGTTTCCAACACTATCCAGTATAGTGGGGAAACCTGAAAAAAACAATTCCTTGACCTTTGAACTTGCTAGTTCATATATCAGGCATTTGGGGCACCTTTTAAAAATAGACTGACTGTGTTAATTAGGTGATCTGATACTATACAGTATGTGGACAGACAGTTATATTGTTTTAAATGGTAGCTTAGATCTCTTTTTGCAAATTTATGGGCGTTGGTCTTAGTAGGCCTAAATGCTATTGAGCATTTGCTTGAATTTAAAACTCAGATTGCATAGAGACAACATTAACCACTAAGCACATGCAATAACAGCCAGGATCTCTTATAGGCTAGCAGTGATGGGCACTAGTTAACTAAAATAGTTATAACTATTAGTTTAACTGGAAAAATTTAGTTGAGGCAATAGTTTAACTACAGGCTAGTTACAGCAATAGTTTAACTACTTTTTAAAATAGTTACAACTAAAAGTTTAACTACTTTTTGCCAACTTTTTTTATTATACTGCCTTCTTATTGCTCTTTTTACTGAAACATGAAAATGCTCACAAGTCTTGCTGCCATTGTTGTTGACCCTTCTGATCGTGATAGTTAATCACATTAGGTGAAATACTCCTGCATAAGTCTTCAGGGCAGTTCCACGTTGAGGATGACTGGGGATGCATCCCCACCAGCCCACCAAAAATGCATGTGTGGCATTGATGAATTTCTGAGAAAATTTTTGGGTATTTATTTCTTGGTAAAACCAGGTAACTACAGTTCATTTTGCACTCTTGTACAACCAGGCTAAAATCACTTTTATGGCCAATTCTGAACATTATATTCTATAAATCAAATCCACAGATTTCTTCTAAATTTGCATATCATTCCTTTGACAATTGGTAGGATCTTTCCTAGAAATTTCCAACACTGAAGTGCTTCACTGTAAGATTCACGCAAGTTCTTTTTGTTAAAAAAATTACAAAAAGTTAAAATAGTTGGAAATAGTTTAACTACTTTAGTTAAACTTTTTTTTGAAAAAAATGTTAACTAATAGTTAAAATAATAGTTTAACTACAAATATTTAGTTAAAAATAAAGTTTAGTTTAACTACTTTTTTAACTAGGCTCACTGTAGGCTAGTAGAATACAGTATATATATATTATGTGCATTTGTCTATATGTAATATATTGTGTTTGATGACTTTTCCTACACAGTGCATTAAAATTAATTATTGCTCAAAATTACAGTAATGACAAGCTTATGAGAGTGATGCTGGTATTATGTGGCATCTTGAGATTGTGAGTTTTTATTCTTTTAATAAGAATATGTGAATTTTTGGGAAAATGTGTTGCAAGGATTTCATTTGTTCCTTGTAAATCTTATGAAATTATGCATAATATCTGCCAGTGATATGCTGCATTGCTTGTGCAAATATAAATTTGATTAAAATTACTTAATTACTAGTTTTCTGTTTTGATTATATTATTGTTAACAGTTTTAAACAGTTGTATTTCACACTGAACTGCAGCCAGTTTTAGTATTTTATACTTTGAAAAAATGTCGCTGTTTGTGATAATTTTCTAAGCCCACAATAACACAACAATCCACCTGTAAACTCATGGTGCTGCTATATATGTTAGTAAAGGTACACTGTAAGTTGTGTGCTGGCTGCTCGATGTCACAATCGTACCTGTAATGAATATTGATCAGCAACTTATAGGCCTAAATTAATGTTATGTATACTTGGTATACTCATGTACTTAATAGCACATCATGTTTTTCACTATGCCCACACTGCTTTTTTTAGACAAAAGGTGCTTGAATGTGCATTTTTATGTATGATTTGTTTGATATATCTTATGTATATGCCACCAGGCACCAGGGTTGTTAACAATACAGTGTACTGCTAAAAGGTATTGCCAATTCCAATACCAATACTAAAATGAAGTTGTATTGCCTAAATCGATACCATTACCAATACTCTTGTTTGCAACAAATAATTTTATTTCAAGTGCAGTCATCGTCACAAAGAATTCAAAATAAAAGTTGACAATGACAAACCGCTAGCTATTCCGGTGCCCCTACAATTTCAAACTTCCTCAAATAATTCCAATCCTGTCACATCGATTTTGTTGTTGTTAGTCAAAAGAACCTCCAATTCCAGGCAATTTTGAAGAGGCTGCTTCTCGTCTTTACCAGATTAATTATCTTTAATCCAATGAAAAACAATGCAAAATTTTTGTATCATTGTTCCAATTGAATGTAGTATTCCTCAAACTAGGGTCCACAGCCAACTGTTTAGACGGCTATTACCGGTATATCTTTCCCACAGAGCCAAAGTTAGAGCCAGCAGTGCACTGCCCTCCACCAAAATAAGGAATTGAATCAGAGTGGCTTTCACCCCTCCCTCTAGAGTCCTTGGAAACAGCTATGTGGGATAGACACTTGAATTACTGTACCTTGTCTGAAGGTCGGATTAGTTAGGGCCCTGACCAACCAAAAGCAGGAAGCCAGAATGATGAGCAAAGGTTGACCACACATCATGTAATTGTCAGCCCTGATCTTTGCGCCCCTAAAGCCTGTGCCTCTGCCTTGCAGAGGGTGTGGAGTTGGTCACTCAGTCCCTGGCCGCCATGAATTTACAATAGAAATGTATTGGTATCAAGTATCAAAAATTGTCATTGTAAAAATTTTAGGCAATACAGAAACCAATACTTGATTTAAAAGTATTTACAATACAATAGGCAATACTAAAAAATTATCGCCAATACTGTATCAACAATACAGTATCTGCGATACATGTAGTAACAACTCTGTATACCATTATTATTATAACCCCTTGCAGTTTAAATTATAATTAGAATGCAGATGATTGCACAATGCACACTAATATAAAGTTGGTTGAAACTTAAAGAAGCACTGCTAACCCCATATTAATATGACCAGCACAATTTGAAGTCATTGAAATCTATTTGAATAAAAAATGTGCTTATACAAATGGAGATGATGTGTGCATAAGAATACTTAATTTAAATGCAATTGTGTCTGCATTGCTTATACATTGCAGAACCCTGCAGAGTGTATTGGTAATTATTGGACATTTTACGAATATAAATGACTAATTCCTATACTTACCTTCAGATAGTTACTGTTGTGATATCATGGAGTATCTGATAATATAGCCAGTAGTAGTATGCATAGCTTGTCTAAAGCTTTTCAAGTCTTTTGACTGCTTTGCAGGCATTAAAGAATGTTAGTGATGGAGTGCATATCGATTAGTGCCTTGGAATATGACCTCAGCCGAGTTGTATTGGACAAATCTAATAAGCAGAACTGCTGCAGCCATGGATCTAACAAAATGCATGACAAAATGCCAACTGATTTGGGCTGCCTGGCAGTATTATACTGCTGGTGATATTGATTCTTTGCTTCCCGGAAAATTCACTTGGGAGAATGCCAGCATAGAAAGCCTTGTACAGATTCTAGAGTGCTCTAACACAATGGCTGTAAGCCATACATGGTCTATCTTCATGTATTCATTATTGCTTTTTAAAAATATATAATGAATTTTTAAAAAATGCAATAATTAGTAAACTAGTTGAGGTTCTTATTTAGTTTAATTTTTAAACTTATTTTGTAGCTCCAATGTTGTTTATGTATTTAGTTTGATAAGGTTTTCCAAGTTTATGTCCAAGTTTGATAGTGATTTGTAGTAATAGCAAATGTTTAGGTCTATTTCCAGTCATTTAGTTTGTATGTCACTTTGAAATTGGTTGTCCCATAGAGGAGACATCTATGCTAATTTTAGCTGGCCTCAGCTATTTATAGTGTATGTGTTGTATTTGTAATAGCTGTTGATGACAACTATGTCTGGCATGTTGTCCCATAGAGGAGGCATCTATGCTAATTTTAGCAGACCTCAGCTATTTATAGTGTAT
This sequence comes from Metaphire vulgaris, assembly GCA_018105865.1. Taxonomy (NCBI): domain Eukaryota; kingdom Metazoa; phylum Annelida; class Clitellata; order Crassiclitellata; family Megascolecidae; genus Metaphire; species Metaphire vulgaris. The sequence continues at coordinate 7,737,298 of CM030844.1, forward strand.
GTGTTGATGACAATTATGTCCTGCATATAGGTGTGGGTGTGTGTTTGCTTTTTTGTTGGCCTTTTTATGTAACCATTTTATGTAGTCTGGCATAGTGTTATAAGGTAAATGCACCTATGATTCTTCTCTGGAACAACAAGGGCTGATTTATACTAAATCTAATGATACAGGGATTGCATCCAATCATGGTAAATTCATTGTGTGATCATTAAGAAATCTCATCCAATATTCAAGTGAGGTTCTGAAGATATACTGGTACTGGTAAACCATGGAGTTAAATTTTAAATACCTATCCACATTGTTGTAGATGAATTTCAAGCTTTTGTTGATATTATACTGAATTATACTGGTAATTGAGGCTCCTAATTTAGACTTTTCTTGAGGTTCAAGCATAGAGAGACCCCAGTTTTAAATGGATTCAGCCTTAGAGTTTCATCAGTTCAATACCTTTAAGTGAAGGAAATATAATTTGTTTAATGAAATTATAATTAATAAATTGAATGGGTGACCTTCTGCTGATTTACTCTTGAACTAGAAGCAAGTTTTTCAAGGTTTTGGAATAGCCTTAAGTATTCTCTTTCAGTATCCTGGAAGAGGATACTTAGATATAATTAGTATGCCAATTTAAAAGTACTATACACTATTGTTGTAAGCTTTAAGGTGTGGCCTTACCTCTAACACCCGGATAATTGTTGCTGCATTTGGTGATAACCAGAGTACCAGTACCTCCAGGAGGCTGCACTCAATTGCAACATGAAACTGAGTGAATACCAGAGTGCCAACGTCTCCCAACAGTTGGAGCTAAGTAAATGTGCCAAAATATGCATAAATATGCAGAATGTCACAATGGTGTTGTGACATTTTGTGCCAACAGTTCTGTCCCAAGTTTTGAAATATGGTCATGCATATGGCTGAAACTATTGACCTAGCACTTGTCAGACCATTTATTTAAATAGACTATTATCATCATTTGTCAAGTCAAAATTAGTGTGATAAGTTCAGTATGCCTATTTTAGTCTTGTGATAATGACATCCTAGTCAGATGTGATAATTCCAGGGCCTGCTGCAGACAAGCAGCTGGTGCACAGTATATTTCCTATGTGAGGGAAACTATACACTGTACATTTGACCTTATGACAAGCATTGTTAGCAGTACCTAACACCGGTAGCTGTATGAACTAGCTTAGGTCATATGATGTTTTTGGTGCTTTTCTGAAAATGCTTATGAGTTAGCAATATTAATAAAAGTACAAAATTAGTGATAATGATAATGAGGCCATTTTGTGTTTTTAGCATTGTCTGTAAACTGAATTATGTATATTTTCTTGTATTTAATGGTTACTGGTAAGATGTGTTAATCATTATGTAATTATGTACTGGTAACACTTGATGCCTATGTATGCATGTATATATATACAATACTGTCCCCAGACATAAGTGATATATATATTATATATATATATATATATATATATATATATATATATATATATATATATATATATATATATATAGTTTCAGGTTTGGGGCTCATTGGCTATGGTCCTCTAGTAGGTGGTATTCTTGTGCTAATTAGTGTGTGTTTCTGTCTGAAAGTTTGTCTGTCTGTCCATCTGTCAGTCTGTCTGTCTGTAGCATTAAATGAATTTCTTAGGCTCAAAATAGATGACAGATTTAGAACGACTCAAGGTTGGCTTGTGCTGAAGTCTTCTGTATTGTGGGACAGACTAAATTTTTGTAGGTTCTGATGAGTTTGCCTAGTTTTCTGACAGGATGTTGTTGGCATTTTTGCATTTAGGATTCTTGTTTTGAAGTCTGCATGAAATTTTAATGTTATTACTAACTTTATATGAATGCTGGTATGCTGATTTGAATCCAAAATAGAAGAATTATAGTTAACTGATAAGTGGTATACTTTCTCACGAATCATCATATACTGCTACTATGTTTAGTGCTTAGATAATTTTCATGCAATGATGAATTTATAATGATCATTTTTTGACCCTGGGACCATAACACAGCCTTGTAGAACTTTATTTTCATGAATTGGTCATAATTTTGTGATTATATTTTCAGTGTAGTTTAGGGAATTTCAGGTGTATTTTAGTATAATGTGACTCTTTGTTGATGTGCTCAAGTTTTGAGTTGGGTTGGTTAAAATTGAAAAACTGGAATTTGAGTATTGAAAATTTGGCACAAAATGATTTAGTTCCAATGTGTTAAATAAACCTGGTACTTACTTCCATATGCCTTATTTGCACCATTACCGTCACTGGTGTATATGTCCCTGTAAGGAAAAGTTATTTGTTAAAATATATTTCATGTGAGCAGTGCTTTAAAATGATGTGCACAAGCATTGCATGTGCTGGTTTTCATGCTGTGTGTGGGGCTTAAAATGGCTGCACAGCTGGTTTAAAAGTAGTGCAAGGCCGCACAGCTTAGAGGAACATACTGTAGGTTGGAGTGGAGGTAACTTGTTTTGTATATTTTGCATACCCATGACAATGCCCATGATGTCTACATTTGCATGCTTCAGTGCAGGTCACTGAAGCTGAGCAAGTCTACACTGGTTAATCCTTGATTAATGTTGCAGTGGGTCATATCCAACAGTGATCCAGTGCATTGTACCTCCAATCTTGCATAATTCTAAATAAGCAACTGCCAGCTCAGTCTTGAAACACCTGAGGCAGAAACCTCATACATGTTGCAATTTTTCATTTAAAATAATTGAAAGTTTGTGAAAATAATTTATGTAATTTATGTGACTTTTAAATTATAATAATTTTATATTTTTCGTTTCATGTTAACTAGAGTATGTCTGCTTTTGTATTTTAGTTAAAGCATTTTTGGTACAGGCAAAAGAAGATTTCACAAAGAGATGGGATGAACCAGCACAGGTATATAAATATTCCTCTATGCAAATTGAGCAAGAAGAGACAGCCTTTGGATAGTAATGTGAAAGTTCTTTTAATGTTATCTTGATAACTGGTATTCATGTTGATTTGTTTCCGAATCCGTGGGCTCATGATTAAGAAGTGAACCATTCATTGTCTGTTTTTTTCTGAATTTTGAGGCAAATTATATGCTTGTTGAACTTCCATATTCCTCTTCAACTGCCAGCATCTAATCAAATATTTTTAATCACACTATTTAGTTAGGCAAAAAAGGAGAGAATGTTATTTATTAGTGTTCAAAAAGCTGGCTTTTGATGCAATCCTAGTAATTATTGGTGCACTCTCATAAATTTGCATTTTTATTCCACCAATTTGCAAGGCCTTTGCATATTAGCAGTAATGAATGATTAAATCTGGTTTATTTCTGGCTATCATAATCCCAATTTATGACACATTTCTCTGCTCTGTGCAGGAACAATCTGGCTGGTATTCAATGCTGTGGTTTAGTGGCAATGTTTGTGAAATTGGTAGATTTTTATGCTAAATTGCAATATGGGAACAGTGTACGTAGTTTTGAGGGTTGATTGTGAAGTTCTCTTCATTTCAAAATGGCATCAATACCCTATTCATTTGCATGGCTTCAACAACAATCTATAGCTGCAATTTTGTCAGGTCAATTTACCTTTCGACAACAAGTTGTCATGATTGCGTATTTAAATTGTAGAACAATTTGCAAATAGTTGAAGACTACGGTAATGATCAAATTCGTTAACTGAACAAAACATGGAAAATGGTGGCTGACCTCTGGCCGTGCTGTGTGCCAGAGGCATTGAATATAAATGTTATAAAAGGTCAAATGTGTCAAATATTGAATGAACGTTGAGACTGGACCATTTGTTTATGCCATTCAACCATCTCTTTGATCTTCCTTGTTTTCGTGTTCCTTCAGTTCCTCAAAGCACAGATGTTTTTATTGATCCGTCATCCCTGTCATCCTACAAGCATGTCCAAAAATGGCAATTTTCCTTTCTTTAATGGTATGCTCCACTATTTTGGTTTGGTTAAGAGTTTGTCTTAAATATCATTGTTCTTCACCTTGTCCATCCATCTTATCCCAATTGTTTTCCAATAGCCCTTCCTTTTGAAAGTGTTTCATCCCCTAATGTCTGCTTTCCTAAGAGTCCATGTCTCACAGTCATATAACAATGTTGATAGCACGCATGTTTCCATTAAGAGAGTGACTGTTCCACAGTGAGTTAAGATTTGCAAAGGTACTGCTTGCAATTCCTGTGCCTATGGATCTCTTTACTGCAGTGGTTGCCTGGTGTTAATAAACTGCCAATGTTGATGAATTGATCCAAGTGCTCCAGTTTTCACCATCTAACAATAATGTTTGGGATATCTTGGCACCCATCGCCATCATTTTGTTTTTATTGATGTGCTTTTCTTTTATATGCTTTCCCTGTATGACTGTCTCCATGTTTCTGTTCTTCCATTTTCTCCATAATTTTCTCCAGTATTGTTAGAAACAGTGATAGGGAAATTGGGTCTCCTTGTCTGCTTCCTATTTCCGTCTTTACCCATTTGCCTAGTCCGGATTTAGTTTTTATGACCACCTCTTAACCTCGGTATAGATTTTGGATTACTCTGATACGTTTTCCGGATATTCCCATCCATGTTAGCGATGCCCATAATCCTTCATGCCAGATTGAATTGAACGCTTTGGTGAAATCGATTTTAGGAATGCATAATAGATTTGAGGGATGCATACATAAAAAAATCAGGGGTTGTATATACCGTAGTCTGTCCGGCTGTTATGCATCTTTGCATTACAAGATTGCATCAAGCAGGACCTAGATCTGAAATTTTATTTTATATATGAATGGCATAAACTGATAATTATTCTTTTGTCAAATTTTATTTTTAGCAGAGCTTTCAATGACAAAATTTAGTAATAAGCAATTTTTTTATTAATGCAACATTAGGCTTGTTAGTTAGTCCCTAGTCTTCACTCATCTCAACATCTCCAGCACCTAACTTCTCATGGCAGTATTTTCAACTTTGCCGTCCCAAAATTTCCTCATATTGCTGTCCATATTGTCTCTCCACAGATTTTTTTCAAAAAGTTTACAACTCAACCTTTCGAATTTAAAAAAAATAGCAGTGTCAACACCGGTTTGCTAGTGGCTGGTGGCTATCTATCTGTTCTCTTTGTAAAAGCTTCTTATATTGAGTGGGGCCTGAAAGTGCCACTTTTTAAGTATGAAAAGTTTCTAATTTCAAATGGGCATGAACATTGGATTATGCATAACATTGTTATGCTATCTGACGTCTCACATACTTAAAACTATCAAGTTCTCAAAAATTATGTCAAGTGCTTTTAAGCAGATGTCATCTGTACATTGTTGATTGTGAGAAATTGATGTTTGGCTAAATGTCTCAAGTATAGCATTTAATCATTGTGAATATGAACAATACATTCTAGTATAAGTGGTCTGGGAAAAGTGATTGTTTGTTGTGCAGCTATTAATATCAGATTTGTTGAAAATTTTGTGCTGATCAAATTATTTTGGCAATTTAGAACAACGGGGCTTTGGATGATTTCGATCGGATACGAACGTTGGGAACTGGATCATTCGGGCGAGTCATGATTGTCCAGCAGAAAGCAACAAAAGGCTTTTATGCAATGAAAATATTGGATAAACAGAAGGTACAATTCATTTAAAATATGCTGAAATGATTATATACATTTTTTCTTGCTAGAAGTGGATCTTAAGAACAATCTCTTCAGAATAAAGGCAATTGATTTTCAGCTTACCACTGCAAATGCTTTATTGATGAAGAAAAGCCATTATGGCATATACAAGTACATTTCAAATATCAATAAATGTGTCATACTTAATACTCTGAAGCAGTCCACTTGGGATCACCCTCTGATCCTTAGGGAGTTTGATCACCTGCTCCAATCTCACCAACGGCAGTACCAAGAAGCACGTCTTAGGGCCGTTTCAGCAGAGCATGATGGGAACTGGCTTTATGCGCTGCCCATCGCTTCCTGCAGGTCTGCACATGGATGACGAGGCAGTCAGAATTGTCGTCAGCCTCCGCCTCGTTTCCAACATCTGCAAACGGCACATCTGCCTGTGTGGAGAACAGGTGTTGGAAGTCAGATCTCGTGGTCGTTCTTGCTCACTTGGCCCAGGTCATGTTCCACGTCACACAATGATTAATGGCACGGTCTACCACCACTTCAAGCGGGCATTCCATCAATAAAAGAGTCTTTCGATCTCTTGCGATCCCATGGTAGAAGACCGGACAGCCTCAGACTCCCGTGGCACACCGGTCATAGTCTGATCTGGGACCAACCGTGGCCGACACAGTTGCTACCACCCATCTACCCATTATGTCTTTGTCGGCGGGCGCGGCTGCTGAGGCTGCAGCAGTTCGCAACAATGCCAAATACGCAAATCTGATAACAGACTACATTTCCTTGCCATTGGCCTTTGAGTCCTTTGGCCCTATTAGTCTCAACGCACAGCTTTTCATCAGAAAATCAGGTTGTCGTATTTCTGAGTCTTCTGGAGACATCAGGAAGGAAGCTTTTTATTCCAGCGTTGGCCATGGCTATTCAATTCTTTAGCACAATATCTTTTTGAGAAACTTTTTTCATGGCCGACCTTGAAGAACCTGACAGGAGTTAACACACATTAATTTTTGTCTCCAGACAATTTTTTCTTATAATACCTTCAGGAATCAAGTACCAGTGGCATATATATATATATATATATATATATATATATATATATAATTATATATATATATATATATATATATATATATATATATATATATATATATATATATATATATATATATCACATTCATCCATGTTCGTCGATGTTCAGTTGTTCACCCATCTTGCACCTGAAACCCAAAAAATCATCTAAGTGACAAATTGTATTGTTAAGAACTATGTTGATTTCTGGCACTCCTGCGTTATCAGGAACACTCACATTATTCTCTCACTTATGATTCTTCACTTAGTGAATGACGTTAACAATCATGTAATAATATTAATATTGCTGGTGTTGTTTTTGAATGGTTCCAACCTATTCTTATTCTTACTCTCCGAGATGACTTCTATAGCACCTTAACAAATTCAAGGCCAAAGTCAAAGGAGCTTTGACATTTTTGTCACGTTGATGACAAACATAGGATGACGATCTTGAAAGTTCATTTTGATGGAATGAAGGAATTTGCAGCCTTGGCAAATACGGATTCACCTCCGGAGGTGAATCGTATAGGCTCGTTTTTGTAATTGCTGGAAAATGCTCCCAGTGCAAGTTTTATAGCTCTATTTATATTCCATTCTTCTGATTTCTTCTGGCGTTTTTTAAACTGTCAGCAAAGGCCCAAATGGTTCATCTATAGTTGTATAGTTGAGTCTGTCGAATAGGTATCTTTGTGGTTGATTTAGTCCCGATGGAACTATTTTTGTATTCCCTGATGATGGCACAGCTGTTCGGTTTATCAGGTTGCTGTATTCAGTCTGTCTGTTTAAGAGGTACATGAAATGATTTGTGGACTGTTTCCTATCTGTACTTTCTAATATCTTCATCTTTTTTGTTTTGCATGCAGTTTTATCCATTATTTTAGGGTATATGTGTTTCTTTTGTTGGCGTGTTTGTCTATGGTTAAAGTGATTTTGCCTCATCAGCAAATTACCAATAAATTAATTCTTGTATTTTTGTTTTTTTTGTATTTGATGTATCAATTGTACCCCTTCACTTGAAGCATGAATTCCTGATATGGCTTTTGCTTATTCACACGGATCTTATTATTGCTAATTTATGTTAATGTAAGTTGGATTTTTGTATGAATAGTTTTCTCCAAATTATTATGATTTGCATAAATGGCATTTGTGCTAAGATGTGCTATTTGCATTTGTGTCTTTATGTATTTGATAATAATAACTATTGAATGATAGATTTATGATGACTGTCATTATTTTAAAGTCAAGTCAATCCTGAGTTTGGTCACTGCCATAATTTTTTGCTTGTTTAAATCTCTGTGGGTAGATTGGTTCATTTCCTGCACTGTCATCAATGTACAGATTCTCTTTCATAATTTTTAAGCAGCATATGATCTGTTAATTGTTTTGACTGTAATTCAGTGCAGCAAATGAGAGTTGAGACCAAATGAGTGATCTGATGGTAGAACCATGGATTTATTTTAAGGTCAAGTATTTACTTGAAATTGTACGTACTTTATGTTTCTAGGCAGAAGTTTTTTAGTACTGTGTATATTATTTTAATGGTTTATGGTTTATTTCCAACAACAGAACATCACATCAGTTAAATACATGAGTACATCAAATTCGTATATTAAGCATTCATTATATCACAGAAAATATATAAAGTAGAATTAGTTCAATTATATAAGTCATTATAATCATTGAAAACATTACAACGTTGGAAATTACACTGTAGATACCGAGAGAACACAGTTCCCGTTGATAGGTATCTATAAGTAAGTTAATATGAATGGGAAATGGCAGTAGGTATAAAAAGGTAGGCAGTAGGTATATTTTTGAGCAGTGCTTGATGGTGTGGTCTTTGATTCCATTAAGAACTCTTTTATTTGAGTCTTGTGATGTGATATGCTTAGTGACATAATTTAAATTGCTGAAAATGAAAGGATTTTGTGTCTTTATCGATTATTTAGATACTCCGTTAAATGTACTTTTAATGATCGTAATCTTGCTTTCAAATAAGTTTTTCTAATGCAAGACACAGGTTGGTGACAAGGTGTTGATTGTTTCAACTATTTGTGCAAGCTTAAAATCTATTGCAATTCTACAGCTGTGCTATTTGCAAAGTCATTTACCTTGGAATATATTTTTGAAATAAGAAAATCTTACATTATTTCTAAAAGAACTGTCACAAAGAAAGCTATGAACAGTTAATCATATTTAGCTTGAGGGAATGAATTGTAGCCGGGGAAGTAATGCAAGGCAGATTGAGGTGAGAGCTAAGAAATAAGATGTTGAATTTTTTTGGGAAAGTCCATTAGTTAATGGCGTTGCACCAGCAAAGCAGTCAAAATTGTAGCTTAACTCTTTTGAGGTGAATGTCGACTTTTGTCAACGTCTAAGCCATAGCGGTGAAATTATTTTGTGTCAAAGAGTTAAATATTTATGATGAAGTGCATTTTTGTTAAGGCATGTAAGTTTTCATTTTGCTTGTCTGTTAAAGATACAAATTACTGCTAGGTGTGAGAGAATGTTGCAATATTCTGCAATCGCATAGCTTACTGGTAATTATGTGCAAACTGCTGCAATAGTGTAAAATGGTGTCATAGTGCAGTTGCAGCAGTCTTTGCAATGACCATCATAGTTGACTGATTGTTAGGTATAAAAATGTCTGAAAGTGATTTGAAATGTTGGTTTAGTTCTTTTATTTGAAGCCACTAGGTTACTATGATGAAATTCATACTACAGGCCTGCATTCTATCCACCACAAATCTTATTATCATCCACCACAAATCTTATTATCATCCTCCATAGAATACTTTGCTGTGACTGCCTACCTGGATCTACAACCTTGACCACCACAGACTATGGATTACGGACTATGGCTTTCACCCAGAATGAGCGGTCGTGAATAAGCTGGTGCACTGCGCCAAGCTTTTGGGCAGCTCTATAGAAATTTCATGTTTACTTACTTATGCATGAAATCAGCAGTTATTTTGGCCTCTTTCAACCACATTTTTGTGGTTTTAACTATACAACTGGAAATAGAGGAGCACTTTGCTGGCATTGATGTTAATATTGAACTCTTACAATTGCTTGTAATAAACTTCATTTAATATTTTACCTTTTTTCTTGACCTGAGTAGCAGAAGGGAGTTCTCTTAGCATCTTATTCTCCAGAGTTCTGATTCTAAAATTTGAAATGCTATTTTCATATGCATTTGTTTGTTTGTGTGGATGAGGCTACTAGAGAAAATGGCTTTAAGGCTTATTCATGCATCCTTGCTCATTTATTAATAAATAGAGAATTTTGCATTTTTAGACATTTGTTATTCTTATGGAAAATTCTCTCTAAAATTTATGTAGGTGGTTAAGCTGAAGCAAGTGGAGCACACACTTAATGAAAAACGCATTCTTCATTCAGTTTCCTTTCCTTTCCTGGTCAAACTGGAATTTAGTTTCAAGGTGAGGTTGGAAATTTCCATTTCAAAGTTTAATTGCTGATTTGATAATATTGCTGATTTGAAACAGACATGTAAATAAACTTAATGTAAATAAGCACAAAGCAGAGGCTGTTGCTTTTATGAATTAACGGTGTTTTTAAGGAAACCAATGCATTACGGTATTTTTCCACTAATCATGCATACTGTTATCTTCAGATATCAACTATCTCCTATAAATGTACCAATCCTAATATTTTGAAAATATATTTGCTGCTTTGGTTCTCTAGCCTTAACAATGTTCCTGCTCTCTGTCCATGTATCACTATTATTGTTTGTTCCCTCAATCTCAGGATCCGGTGAGCATGTAATGATGTAATGATGCCGTCAGTGAAGTCGTTAGACTATTTTCTTCTTAGCTGTGGCTGCTTGCTCGCTGTTATTTCATACAGATCACATTTCTACAATCTACATAGCTCCCAGGCAAGCAATTTTAAGATAGCAGAGTCGTGTTCAGAAACGATAATGAAGAATTAAATTCGAATGGGTGATTTTGGTGCTCATTGTCAACGAAATGTATAGCATTTAGGGTCAAGCATTAAGGTAAAATACAAAGTTAACTGACTAATAAATTCTAATTGATTAATGCAAGTTTTCAATGTTCTTGGGGCACATGAATGGATATTGTTGAAGCTCCTCTCATTTTTCTGATACAGGATTTGCTGTGATGCTGTGTTTTATATAGACAGTACAACTTTGAAAAATTAATAGAACACAGTATTAACAGGCTTTAGAGTCTTCTGCCTCTACTTTATCAGAGATCAGATTTTTCCAAATTGTACTGATTGCTCCTTCTGTTTTGTTTTACCAAAGAGTTTGTTAGACTGGCTTTCATTATATTTAGGTATAAAATGCCAAGCCAAAGCAATTGATCTAGTACTGAAAATGGCTGTTCAAGTGAAATATTAAATGGCATCCAAGTAGTAACAGTGTTTATCTTTAACAAGCTTTGGCTTGCTGAAAGTATTTCTTGTAAGTTATGGAAATTTAAGGTACAGCTCCTTGTAAATATCTTAAGACAGCTTCCCACATCTAATGAGAGTTTATTCCATGTTGTCGGGATAGAGTTGGTGTTTGAATTCTACTGCAATGCTAGATTGGCAATTCATTAACATTAGCGCCTCTGACAGTGGCGTAACCACGCCAAAGGTTACTTTGCTTTCTGCCGGGTTGAAAAATTTCTGCCCGGTTGAATTTAGTATTTGGATAAACTTGGATAAACTTTTTGCAAACTGCCATGCCATGTACGTTAATGTTATTGCAGTACTATTCTAATAGTCTAAAACTAGTGTCTGGAAAACGTGTTTCACAGGTGACAGGTATCAGCTAAAGTGCAATAATTACTAAGTCATTGTTTGGCATGTATATGTATCTACGCGATATATATCAATTTCAGTCCCTATGGACCATTCAATCCATGGACAACTATTAGTCTATGTTCAATCCCTCTGCATCTTCCTCTACCGAAGTGGACGCTAGGTACAGTGTAAGCCTGTAAGGTGATAATTGTTGCTCTGGCAGATACCAGGGATAGCAGGCAGATGAAGTGGCTGACCTAAAGACCCTCGTCGGGTCGGGTCGACCGCCTTAGAAGCAAATCGCATCTGCTTTGAGATTTGACCTTTTTGACCCGAGAGGGTACTCCGATTTCCATGTGTATTTGGTCGGCTTTAAGGTCAGCACCGCTGGTACAACATTAAGAGAGCATTCCTAAAATTCCTTTGTATAATATCAGAGCAGGTGGTTTGCTTTAAGAGTTGACTCTTATTTAAGAGTAAATTTATTGTTTTACTCACAATTTCGCGTATAGTCAGATTCTTGAAAGGCATATTTTCACGGATACAGCGTCTGGATTGCAAAAGTTGTCTGCGTTTGGATTTCTCAAGAATTCTAAAGAGCTGAACATAACTGACTCATGCTTAGTAACATCGGATGACGTATGCCAAACTATTTCTTCGTCGATTGCAGCTAGTCATAATTTGCCAGACAGTTAAAATATCGATTTCTAGAAATGACCAGAATAAACAGTCTCTGAATAAGATCCCAGAGGACATTGCCAGAGAACTAGATAGCCCAGTGTAGCCTAAATTGCATACATACCCATGGAAATATTTTGGAGCAAAGAAATTGGTCAAACGTCGTTTCCAAAGTTACTATATTGCAGAATTTCCATGGTTGGCTACTTGTCCAGCAGGATGCTGCAATTTGCTGATTGGCATCAAAGGTGGCAATTCACTTTTGAAATTCATCTGTTGAGCACTTGCGTTGCCTTGTGAATGGGACCAATTTAAAATCCTCATGTTAATTTTTTAAAAATATTTTTGTTGAATGACTGTCCACAAATTACGTAAACAAAAGAGGAAGGAGTTTGAAAAGTGTGACAACTGTTGATAAGGGGGAGGGGTTAAAATTCGCCCAAAAATTGCTTGCGTAATTTATGGACAGCCCGTGGTCAGCTGCCCGGGTTACATTTTGACTCTGGTTACGCCACTGGCCTCTGAGTAGAAATATCAGAAGTGCTATATAAATGTTGCATTACGTTGAATTCTTTATGTCCAGCTTATATCAGATCTGAGCTTTTGGATTGATTTTTTTGTTTATAGGATAATTCAAACTTGTACATGGTACTGGAATTTGTTGGTGGGGGAGAAATGTTCTCTCATTTAAGAAAAATAGGACGGTTCAGGTGAATTGCAGTTTTTATGCTATAATTGTTGCATAATTGTGTCTAATGTATAAAATTTATGTATCTGCTTGGGTTGATTAAAGTGAATCATTCTGTCTAATTGTGTCATTTATTATGTGCCTTGATGCAGATATGACTTCAGTTGAGTACTCTTTATGGTATTGATTTCCTCTGTAGTAGAAATTGGTTGTCACCTGCATTACTCCTGCTTCATTAGGTAAGCATATTCACCCCTCCTTGTCCTCCTCATTCTCTCCTTCTTTGTCTTATTATTATTATTATTATTATTATTATTATTAGTAGTAGTAGTAGTAGTAGTAGTAGTAGTAGTAGTAGTAGTAGTAGTAGTAGTAGTAGTATTAGTATTAGTAGTATTAGTATTATTAGTATTATTATTAGTATTATTATTTAAAAATAAGTTTGAATTATTGTTACCTGTATAGGCATAATAATAATAATAATAATAATAATATTATTATTATTATTATTATTATTATTATTATTATGTGATTTAAAGTGGTTTAGGAGGCTAAGTAAGCCTGTGTGAAATTGTTGTAAAGTAATTGATTACTAAAGAAATTTATTGTAATAAATTACTTTGGCCTATAGCAGTAATTGGAATTGATTACTAATAGTGAGTAATCTAATTCCTATTTCAAATTACTTGCATGCCAAGTTTAGGTTTTCAGTAATTGACTGATAACTGCAATACTTCAATACACATACCCTTCCAGTATAGCATCATAAGAGACACTTGATTTAGGAGCAGCTGCAATTACCGGGTACATTATCAGAACCAAACTGAATATGTTTTCTTGTCTAAATTTTGGAAATTTTCTTTATTACGATGTACCATGTTCAGCCCACAATGTTTAGTTTTATGTTCGAAATGCGATGAAATTGTAAATGATTACTTTTGATTTGTCAGTAATTATAGTCAATTACATCTTTTCTGAAAGTAATTGTAATTTATTACTGATAGCTAGCTACCTGTAGTAATTGTAATGATAATTGATTACTTCATCAGAAGTAATCTGAACAGCACTGTGTTTAAGTTATGATCTACCTTTTGTAACCTACTGGAACATGAATATGAAGGTTTTGTGTTTTTGTTGGCCTTTCTCTGTTTCGACTGGTTCTTAGAACAACAGAAGCTATTTCATATTAGTCAGTTTCAATTAGGTCCTTTGATTTCATCTGTATTTTCACAAGCACTTCAGTGTTGAGTGCCTGCTGTGAGAAGATAAGTCATGTAATTGTTTGACTTGACAGTTACCGGTATTGCCTTCCAAAAGGGTTTTGAGGACAAAATGAATACATATGTACTGGTAACTTAATCATCACTACAATAATTGATTTATTTTCTCTAGTGTTTTCTGTAGAATTTGAGACTAGTATCCTGAACTAAAATTTTACATAGGACAAACGACCTTGACCAACTACCCTATTATTTAGTACATTGTCCTTTTAAACTTACTGTGTGTTGCATTTCTCTTTTTGGTTTTGAATGCTCCTGTAGTGAGCCTCATGCTCGATTCTACGGTGCTCAAATTGTACTCGCATTTGAATATCTTCACTCCTTGGACATTATTTATCGTGATCTAAAGCCTGAGAATTTGCTAATTGATCCACAGGGATATATCAAGGTCAGTTCATGGTAGCAATATATTCATAGACACACACAAGCGCACGCTCACACACACACACACACAGTAAATCTGTCTTCACTGTAAGACAAGTCCTACTTGAGTCTGACTAACATATACAGTTTATATATGAATGCAAGAATTAGCATTATCACTGATTTTAGCTGTGAGTTGTGGCAGTCACTGTTATACCTTTATCTTGAGCATCTTACCTGTGTCATATAATGATCTATGAGATGTCAGTCATTGTACAAGTGTTTTTGTGGTAAATGATTTGATATTTTGATAGTTAGTAAGGTTTGTTTAAGAAATTTTAACCAATTTTCTGATATTTTGCAAATCTTTTACAAATTCATCATGCTCATCATTTAAAAGCAATCAATTGAAGTTTAAATTCAAAAATAAAGATGAACGGTGAAATGTTTAGTTTGAGTAGAGCGCCAGATTAGGTTCCTTCGGCATCTTGGGTTTCCACTGTGTTTCTGTGATGCTTACTTTGTTTCCACTGGCCTGGTTTTCAACTTGCTCTGTGCTATTTGTTGCTCCACGTTCTTCCTCTGTACAAGTCGTGAATTGATTTAGTGTTCTGTGAATCAGTTTTATGGGATTATACTGAAAGTATTGCTATCAGTTCTTTAAGTTTGGATAATTCGTAGAAGTCAGTCTGAAGGAGATATAGAGTAATGAAATTTCATCCTTTTGATACTTCTTAATCCATCCTGTTTATTTTTGAGCTCTGATCAGAAAGTCTTTTCCACTGTATTGTAATTTGCAGCTTCTTTTGCCTCCCAAAGTCACAAATAATTTTTTCCAAGGTGATGGGGCCAAACAAGCTATAAAATATAAATTTATAATTTTTTTATTAACTAAAAGTCTATTACCAAGTAATACATATTTTAGTGTGAAGGGCGATGCTGCATAATTCAGCCAATACATTACTGCTGATTATTGGTGCAGGTCTAGTTTGGGAATAATTAATTGTAATATAGTATTTATTTTTCTACTTTCCTATTGGACTTGGCAAGCCACATGGCAACTCTGCGGGCCAAATTTGGCCCGCTGGTTAGAGTTTGTGCACCACTGCTCTAAGCCAACTGTGAATGCATTGTTCATGTTTTTCTTGGTCAGCTCCAAAACAGAAGAAATAAATATTATAATATTGATTCCACTAATAGTTATATGAATCAGAGGTTAGATACTGGGGTAACACCAGAAATACTGCTTATGAATTTGAGTGTGTACGATTTTATTAAAGTATTTACATTGAATTTTTAGAGTTCAAAATTTTCAGTGAACTAGTTTACTCAGAAACATTTGCTTAATTTTATTTGAGATTTATTGTGTGTTTGTGTGTGTGTGTGTGTGTTTTTGCATATCTACATTTGTAATTCACCTGTTCTAGTTATTTCAGTCTCATTTGCAATTGCTTTTGCTCTAATGCAGATTGCTGACAAGGAATAGCCTTGTTCCATCGTATTTATTGTCTCTGATATGTATATGTCACAATGTCTAGTTTTCACTAATTAGGTGATCCATTTTGGCTTGATATTTGACTGTGCTATGGAAACCATTGTATGAGCTTTGAAAGTAGTGTTGCTTTTTGTCAATATTATTATGACTATCATTATATTACTTTCAAGTGAATAGACTTGGCTAATATCTGTTCTCACAGTGCAGAATAAAGACTATTGTTATTGCTTTCTAGATTTGTGATTGTTTTCGTTTGTTTGACTAGAAATAATCGATATCCACGGCTCATTAGTTTTAAGTGAATTCATTTTGCTCTTAGAAAGTTAATTGGCATTCTATTGAAACTGATTTTGCGCAGGTGACTGATTTTGGATTTGCAAAGCGTGTCAAGGGGCGAACGTGGACGCTTTGTGGTACACCAGAGTACCTGGCACCTGAGATTATTCTCAGCAAGGTCAGTAACCTTACCAGTTTATGCTGCACCATGACTTTATTGAATTTGAAATAAATCTAATTGCTTAAGCAATATCCATTTTGCTGTTGTGACTCTAGTATGCTGCGTTTGCCAAGTAATCCATGATTTGGAATATTGATGTCAGTCAAGATAGGTTTCCTGCTTGATTTGAACTGATTTAGTTAATCGAACTCCAGAAATTGAACTTTGGGGGCCTAATGATGAAAAATTTACTCACTCAGTTTAGCTTTCTGTGTAACTGTTAAGACTAGACTTGTTAAGGCTTTCACTTATCATTGCCTTTAGGCAGTAGGGGATATGTGGATAGGTTCTATCATTTCTGTAAAAATTTTACTCTGTGTGTAGATATCCATAAACTTGATCTGTTTCATCTTCCATATCAGGATTTTGGCTTAAGACTTTCAAAACAGAATATTTTAGAAAATACTTCAAAATCTGTGACTCATTAGGTGACAATATAATTAATATTGTTAATTGAATTCAACATTGGACCTCTGCTGACATAAAAATCCTGGCAAGAAACTGTTTGTTGTAAACTCAAAACTTATGAGGTGATTGATCTAGAAAGAGTTTCTTGTCAGATTATTTGATATGTTTGTTTTCTTTCAGGGTTACAATAAAGCTGTTGACTGGTGGGCATTGGGTGTCCTAATCTACGAAATGGCAGCTGGGTATCCACCATTCTTTGCTGATCAACCTATTCAGATTTATGAAAAGATTGTATCGGGAAAGGTGGGTTGATGAAAGTCCTTGGCATTTGACTCCTGCTTTTAGCAATTGAATGTTGTTGAATTTTCGGCAATAAGGAAGCTGAAAATTTCCACAGCAAATGATGAACTAGTGATAATCATAGATATTGTTTTCAGTTATTGCTTTAGCACGTTACTTGTCATTTTCGATACTAAATAAATGATCGATTGATTGGTTGATCAATGAAATTATTTTTGCATTGTAGAATTTTTATATAGGCAAATTCAATATGCGAAGTAGGTCAACAACAAAGGCAGACTTTTAAGGTGGTGTTGTCGCTGTTTATATTATTGTAGTAAATTGAACTTTTATTATTATTATTATTATTAATTCTGACAATTTCATATAGCACAATATGCATAGCGAAGGCTAAAGTCAAGAGCGCTGTACAAGTGTCCCTAATAGGAGATGTTAAATAAATGTGTTTTAAGGTTCCTAGTGAACAGTTCAGGAGATGTCACCCTAGTCACGTCCGCCGGCAGTGAGTTCCAAAGCAAAGGGTTGCCCCTCGAAACAGACCGATCCCCAAATTTTGCTGTCATAGACGGGGGTGGAACCACCAATTGAGAACGGCTGCTTGATCGAAGCTGCGAGCGCCGATCAGACGACTTGGGCTTACAGACCAGAGCCATTAAGTACTCAGGGCAGAAAGGATCATTTAACGTCCTAAATGTAAACCAGCAACGTTTAAAGGCTATACGCTCCGGAATCCGGAGCCAGTGAAGTTTGTCTCGTAATAGCGGTGTCACATGCTCATTTTGTGATGATGTGTTGCATATATGCTGCAGGTGAGGTTTCCATCACATTTCAGTGTTGAAATTAAGGATTTACTGCGCAGCCTTCTCCAGGTAGATCTTACAAAGAGGTTTGGCAATCTGAAAAATGGAGTCCAGGACATACGTGGTCACAAGTGGTTTGCCAGCATTGACTGGATTTCACTCTACCAGAGAAAGGTAAACCTTTCAGTTTGAGCCATATTCGGAGTATTTTAAACAATTGTTAACTATAATAAAGTATTTCATGTGACTTTCTGTTGTCTTCATGTATGTCTTTTTGAATTTGACTTTCTCCAGAGTGATCAGCATTCATGTCATAGTCCCTTGTCATTAGTGCATATTTTTAATAGAATATCTGAAAAAATCAGAAATGTTTTTAAATTAGACTTTATCTATGTGACTTGGTTTGTTCTCTGATTGGTGTTTACTGTATGTTAAAAAATGCAAACAATACTATCTGTTGTATTGTTTTTCCACATATTTTATAATTGTTGAATTTAATTATGTACTTTTCTTATGGTTACTGCAGTGTTTTCTGATATTTTTGGTGCAAACTTTCCATTTTTATTGATAGATGGATGCTCCATTCATCCCTAAAACAAAGGGAGCCGGTGATCATAGTAATTTTGATACATATGACGAGGAGCCACTTCACATTTCATCAACAGAAAAGTGTGCAAAGGAGTTTTCTGAATTCTGATGTTGTCTGCTTTTCTGTTGGTCGTCTTTCTGGTGGAAATGTTCAGTGACCACATTTTATTCATTGAAGGTTTTACAGCATTTCTCCGATAAACTCATTCATATATTCAGTGACTAAGTTCTGTTTTCGCTATCATGTGAACGTCCCCTGACTGTGGATTTTGCTGTTTCAGATGTTGGCTGAGGCCAATGATCTTTGTTGCTTTGTCTGGATGTGCATGTTATTGATGTATTTCTTTGTCTCAGGTCATCTTTCCTATTTGTTGTTGTTGTTTTTTTCCTGTCTTAATTGTTCCTTTCAAATGCTCAATGGTGCAGTTGAAGATGAACATCATGAATAACTGAGGCACTGTGGAATTATTAGTGGAAATACTCCTTGGCGTTGCTCACTTCTTTTCGCTCGATTCAACAATTTGCCACATGAACTTGCCATTCTTGTTCATTTGTTTTGGGAAGTGTGCTGATGGTGGATGAACTTCTTCTTTTGGGTGAAGAGTTTGTCTTAATTTGTATAGCTTTCAATTTCTTGTGATTCGGTGTTGGTCTTGCAGTTTCATTTGAAATGGCTGTTTTATCTAATTAGTTGTCATTTATTCAATGACAACTCCATTGAAATTGTCAATTGCTACTCCTGTTGTTTGCATAAGTGGCTTGCTTTGCTAAGAATATAAGTGAAATTGTTTTTAGAGAAATATTTCTTATTCTGAAACTTTTGGTAAGATTTGTATTGGATGAGATTGAGAAATGTCACAACATAACTGTTGCTTGATTTAAAATTTTTGAAATATTTGTGGCAGAAAGAGAAACGAAATTCTTATTATTCTAAATGCAGTGTAGTTGCTATTGCTAATTATATAAAACTGTATTCTTGCCGAGTTTAGCAACAATTTTCGATGTTTACTTTGTATGAAACAAATATTTTTCCAAGTTTCACAGAATTCTGTAGTTCCTTGCATTTTAAAAGTTGTCCATAATTGTTCACCCATTTGTGTTTTTAAAATAAGAGGCAGTCTGTGCAATTATATACAGTAGGATGATTATAACAAATTAGAATTAATTGTATCGGTGGCCATGACAGAAAATATCTAGTGACAAAAGCAAATTTTTTTTATATAAATAGACCAGAAAAGTGTAGCCCTTTGACCCATAGCTTCCCTAGCAATTAGGCTATATATACACCTATCCATTTCAAAGGGTTAAGAAGAGTCATGTCATGAAAATTATTTGTAGCTTGTATCAGTTATGTAGACTTGCTCTCAGAGCCGAATGTTTCTATGGAAACCAATAGATTGATGTTGTCTTCGATTTCACCTCATTTATCTGTAGATCATGCATGCATTGATGATAATTATAAGGAAAAGTTATTTTTATATATTTTCATTTCTGATCGTACATATAGTCGTAGATGTAATGGATTTGGTGTTTATAATTATGAAGCACAGAATTGTGCTTAATGCAGTTTTCTAACAAAATTTTCATAAAATGATATTCTGTTGCAAATGAATTTAATGAAGTCTTAGTTGTTGTTTCTTTTAAGATGTTTTCTTTACTGGTCAGTCTAATAATTTGGGAAAATATTGTAGACTTGAGAGCAAAACATTAATTTCATGTGATTAGTTGAGTCTGATTTCTGTTTAACAGAGACCATATTTTGCAATAAAGCATAATGCAGCTATTAGAACAGATTGTAGATATGTGTTCTTTGATGTTCCATATCCATGCAATCATGTTGTTTAGCTATCTGCAGTGCAATAACTAATTTAACATTATATTGTTTCTTAGCAAGTGCAATGGGATAAATGGTAGTATTTTTACGCTTTTTACCTTGTGATTTCTGGCCATTGTTAAAAAGAGCATGTGAGATTGATTAGTAGAATTACATTACGGTCATTACCCCTAGTAAGTCACAGATCATGATGTAATATGTAGTTGCATTTATATATATATATATATATATATATATATATATATATATATATATATATATATATATATATATATATTATATTACAATTAATTAATTCTTTATACAGTGCATGGCTTGTAATATTTTGCAGCGCTGATGGGTTGTGCGTTGCATGCATTAGCCATCAATATTAGTTAATATTTCTCTTGCAGAGATGTAAATTATCATATTGTGGTGTCATCATTGTGGGAGTGTTTTTGAAATTTTAAAACTTATTTATTCATGAAATTGCTTTTCAACTGTAGTACAGTATCTTAGATTATGGATTTAATTTTTGAAACTTCTTTGGATATGACATAAATCATGTAACTTTGAATTTTGATTGTTCGGTGTATTCTATACTTCAGAAACAATTTGTTTGTTTTGAAGTTTATGGTAATAAGAGATAAGCATGGCCCCTACACAATATTGGCATAGCAATTTACAGAAGTTGCTTTATAAAGAATTTTAGAATACAGTGTATGTAGCTTTATTTTTTATTCAAGTCAAACTGTCATGCATGTCATGTGCAAGAAAATACAACATAGGCCTACACAGGAATCGTGTTGTCACTCATCACTGCAATGTCCAATTTTCTTACTGCTTATGAAATTGATAGCATGCTTGTGTTAAGAAATCATTCCTGCATATTGCTTGTAGATTCACCCATCTGCCTGTATCACCAATTGCACCGTATGCCATTGCATGAATCTCGCACATCAGTCTTTCAGTTGAGTCCCTAAACAAGCGTGAGTAGGCCTACTGACAATGTGTCACCCTCATATGAAACATTGAGACGGTCATTTATAATTCTGTATCAGATGGGTCGGTGACTTCGTTTCAATGTCTTATGATTCCTTTCAACAGTTGTATTTGAAGAGGAGGGACTGACTGACTTAAATATATTATTGACTGATAAAATTTGCCAATTTGTCAGTCAGCAGTCTCCCTTGCTCATCTATTGCCTTAAAAATGACTTAGGCCTACCCACTTTTCATGGATCTCAAGAATGGCCCAAGAACAGATGGAAATACCTGGAGTCATGCATCTCTTACTTAATCACACTTGGCCACATCTCTGGTGATCAGCAGTTCTAGCCATTCGGCCAGTGGACATTGCGGATAAGCGTACTGTATGAATTCCTTGGAAGGATGTATGCCACATTAGATCCTACAGTATAGGACCTATCCCGAGGAAACCTGCCAGTGGTATTTGCACACATCTGAACCTTCAAATATGGTATGGTACAGGTGTAATGCACCGTGGTAATCATTCTCCTCGGTGGCGTCACCAGGAATTTTGGGTTTTGGGGCAAAAGGGGGCTGGCGTGTCAAATTCCTTACCCACACCCCTCCACAAAAAACTTTCTCACCGGATTTGCGCGAACCTGATAGGCGGTTTGGGGTCAGGTGGGGGGCAGTTGCCTCCATTTGCCTCCCCCCGTGGCGACGCTAATGATTCGCCTAGGCCTAAATTTTTGCTTAGTTAATAACGCGATTCCTAGTGGTTTATGAACATTAGTTTAATGTGTGTGAAAACCGCTATACTATTTAACATTTAGTAACGTAGTTTCCTAGATGAATTCTGAATCCATTTATTCTTTCAGCAGTTGCCATTTCTTCCAAACAGTTCCACAAATGCACAATCATCGCACTAAAAGTTTTGGATTGAGAATGTTTTATTTCCAAAACGGGCATTGGCTAAACCGCCTGTTATCGACACACGTTCAGTCGAAATGTTCATCTCTTGTCAATGAATTCCTACGCAATCAACCCCTTAACTGAGGACCCCGGATAGATCCGTCCATTTTACATTGAGTTACAGTTAAATACACGGTTAAGGGGTTAATACAGCATTTTTACTGGAGAATCTGTCCGGCTACGGTTTAAAAACTGACTTTGGCAGCACGTTCTTCTCTGCTTGCTTATTTTGCGATCGATTACTAGCGTGTCCTATACACCTGTTACTAGGACCTATATGTAGTATAGGCCTATATGGGCCCTACTGTAGTTCGCGTCGCGGTTGAATACTGAGAGACCTGAATAATGATGCAGTTTTAGTGGCGTAGCCAGAGACCCTGAATGGACGCCATCACATGGTCTGATCAGACAAGTGGGGTGGTGCAAGCTTCCCGGGGGTCTGGCAAAAATTATGGGAATATTTTATTCACATTTTGAGCTTTGGATCAAATTTGAAGATTATGCGGCAACATGTCTACAGTCGCTCTGCCTCCCAGATACAATTTTCTCATCGATCTTGCACGATTCTCGCAACTAGTCTGGACCCGAATTAATAGGCGGGCGGGGCGGTTCCCATGTTTCCTCTTTGTGGCTACGCTAATAATTATGCAGTGGTGCATATGATCTGTCGATGCGTTAACATTAAGCGGACATGATCGGCGTCGTTCGCCGATTCTTCTTCGGGCCCCGACGGACTCTTTGCCGAAGGACTATCGCAGCGAGACCCGCTGTCCGAGGACCGCCGCTGTAATTGCTGCTGATGATGATGATGACGCGGAGCGAAGCTCGACAGGAGATCGACGGGAAGGGGAAATATGATCGTCGAGTTCTTCTCTGCCGAGATCTGCGTGAGGGTCTGAAGGTAGCGCAGCTGGAGCGCCGACGACGACTCGTTTAGTATGTCGGCCGCTTCCTTCAAGGCTCGCGAGGCCTTCCACTCGCCTTCAGCAGCTATAATCTAAAAAGTCATCTTGGTTTAGATTACAGGATACGGCGAAGTAAAGTAAAGTAAGGTAAGGTGGGAATGGTGAGCCCAGTGTTTAATCTAGGCTGTTTCTGAGGGGGAATTGTCCTTTCCCCGGAAATTTCAAATTCTCCGGAAATTTTGGAATACTACATGGACTAACAGCGGCCCTAGCAGAATCCCCGGTTTTGTCAGTTTCCCCCGGATTTTTCAGTTCCCCTTTCCCCGGAGTCCAGGAGTCTAGATTAAACACTGGGTGAGCCAGTGCAATATAAGTGCATGGTCACAAACTACAGCGACATAATAATTTATAAACCTACACCGCGCAATTCATTAAAATTCCTTCTCGTGTTTCTAAAATACTTTAATCAGAGGCGTCGCGCAATGGAAGCCCGGGGATTCTTAGCATGATTTAAAGTGGCTTAGAAGGCATTACTGCCTGTGTGAAAGACACTAGGGGCACTAACGGGGCTTGAACCCGCTCCGTCAGCCTGACGCTCCAGCACGTAACCCACTCTGTCATCTTCCGTCCCCAGGCGTTCAAAAAATCTTGTCGGTGTCTCAAAAGTTTCATAGCATTGCGTGATAAGGAACATACTGTACAGTAATTATCGTTCATAATAATATTGTCGCGTTTGCGTTTACTAGTACTATAGTCATTTGATAGCTAGTGTCATCGATATGTCATTTAATTTTCAATATGCAACAAATGTTGAAAGACACTTTGAGATCAAACTGTTAGGCCCTATACATCAGTAAAATTTATATAAAGATAATCGGAAATGGGCACACCCCCCTCCACAAAGAAATTGCTGCGCAACGTCTTTGGCTTTAATTAAGCTGGTATTTGAGCTTAGAGCATTTCAGTTCATCTTTGAAAATGCGGTTCACTATTGCAGTGCAGGCACGGCAAATACCTGCGATATGGCCGTTTGGTTGTGAAGGGCAACGACGCGCCACCTGGCGCCGGAAAAACTGGCGCCGCTGCAAAATGGCCGCTGCCGCCACCAGAGGGAGTCTCAGAAGTGTCTGCGCGAGACGCTACGATGAGCAGACAGGGTTATTTCTAGGATTATCAGTTTGAGGGGTGTCGGCATATTTTGGGGGTCCCTGCCAAAAAGTCTGACAAGCAAAAAGAGTCATCCCAGGCTAAAATTGGGTGGGGGCATTGGCGGGTGTCGATCTCAGATTGGGGGTGTTGGGGGTGTTAGCAAGGGCGTAAACCACGGGGAGGGGGACGGCGGGGGACGGTCCCTCAATAATTAGTAGGAAGGGACAGAGTATCTATTATCCCCAATGTTTTGTGCTTATGATACAAAATTTATATCCACCCCCATGAAGTTTAAAACTTTAAAACTGACCGCATTCACTCATTTCGGGATGACCTTTTTTGCTTGTCGGGACTTTTGGAAGACGAAAACAGGGCCTGACCTGACTTTATGAACGATTCTACCCCCCCCCCATGTTGACGCCAGGTTTATGCCACTGGGTGTTAGGGGCGTGTAAAAATATCCCTGTGAGCAGGTGCGCACATTCAATGTCCAGACCAGGAATATTTCTAGGATTGTGAATTTGGTGGTGTCGACCTCAAATTGGGGGGGGGGGTTCCGGAGCTAATTAGTATGCATTTTGTATGCATAGGGCCTACCATTGTCATATTAACAAATTCTGGGGGTGTCGACCCTCAAATTAGGGGTGTTGGGGGTGGTGTAAAAAATATCCCTGGTCCAGACGATCAGAGATGCGTTCAGCATCGTCTTCGCTCCACTTTCTTCTGCTCGAATCGCTTCATCATCATCATCACCATCACAGGCAGCTAGACCTGAAGTCCTGAATTTGATCCTGGTCATTCCAGTCACCCCTCACGTCGTTATTTATTGTCTCGTTGACGCATGTCGGCGGCACCGTTAACTATTTACGAGAACGCATCGCTTATTTCGGCGTCCGCTATACAGCGTCTGTTGCTCTCCGTTGCCGGTACGGACGTCCGGGTCTGATTGAACACGCATGCTTGGCGTCCCAATTGAACCACAGAGGCTCGGAGGTGGCTGCCAGTGTGTGTGTGTGTGTGTGTGTGTGTGTGTGTGTGTGTGTGTGTGTGTGTGTGTGTGTGTGTCTATCACTGATAAAATAATCGGCTCAGAATGTAATCGAGACATAACCGCATTGGCGTATGCAGGGTTCCTGAATGCGGGCGCACCAAGGCGTCTACAGACCAACATTTGCAGTTCCGACTGGGGTTATGGGGGGAGGGGAGTGAGCTTTTAGTAGTGAGATTTCCGTAGTAGCTGAGCCTGGTAGTAGTAGTAGTAGTAGTAGTAGTAGTAGTAGTAGTAGTAGTAGTAGTAGTAGTAGTAGTAGTAGTAGTAGTAGTAGTAGTAGTAGTAGTAGTAGTAGTAGTAGTAGTAGTAGTAGTAGTAGTAGTAGTAGTAGTAGTAGTAGCAGCAGCAGCAGGTTGCAGCTTGTAGTCGTGATGATGATGATGATGATGATGATGATGATGATGACGACGACGATGATGACGACGACGATGATGAAAATTGAGTGGGCAAAATTTACAACTAAGTACATCGATTCTGTCGACGCTCACCTACGCCTTTCCCTCCATTCTCCTCCGAAAAAAATCTCATCGGTTTTGCGCAAATCACACGACTGGTCCCAGCCAGAATACCGGCAGAGGGCTCGGGGCCTCCCATCCGTGTCTCTCGTGGCCATGCTAATGCATTGCTGACACCGATTGTCACACGAGCACAAAGCGAACGATCTGAGCGCCGAAAGAATAATGTTCGCTCCGACGACTTATAATGGGGAGTCAATCCATTATGACTATACGATAACGTTCGACCGATAGAATTCTACAGGTAGACTCCAGCCGCAGATTTATGTGGGACACAGGGCAGCCGAGAGGGGGACAGTTGGGTGGGAATGCACAGGGGCCCGGCGACCTGGAGGGGGTCCGGCGCGATCTGTAGGGGCACTGGCAGGTGACGTAATATTTATTATTAACATCCTAGACCCTGAAAGACTGAGAGGCAAAACAGGTCATCAGCAGTTTTCACACTTGTTAGGGGCCCATGACTGACCATCTACACAGGGGCCCGGAATTTCTCTCGGCGGACCTGGTGTGACATGGTGGAAGGGATCTACCACAGACCCAGGCACTTGTGAAAACTGCTGCATGGCCACCAAAAATGTATCAGTTTGATTCCTCCTGAACCCCGGCGAGCAGATTGTCCTATTACAGAGTAGACAATACAGGTTACGAATGTAGGCCTATTGACCAGCAAACATCAAGACATTTGATACTGTAAAATACAAAAATAGATAGGCCTACACCAGGATATTCTTCTAGGAATCTAGGATGACGACTTCTTGAGCAAAATCGTTGGTATGAGCAAATCCCTTTCTGGCCTGACTAGAGGATCGCGTCTCGACACCGGCGCTTTTGATTTGTGTGTTTGACCACAGCTGCGGCTATGACTGAGACCATCTCATTAGAATATGGCCTGCATCGCGCCTTCAAGGACCTATAATTGATTTCTCTCGCTGCCTATTTGTGACGATGAAACATGCTATAGCACCTTTCCTTGATGTTACTTGTCCTCATCACTCCCAGAGCCAAGGAAACTCGAATACAAATCCCACAGAGTTTCTAACGCAGAAGAGTCTGCTTCAGGGGCGTAGCCGGGAAATTGATTGGGTGGGGGTGGGGTGGTATAATGTGATGGGGAGAAGGGTATAAATCTTTTTTAAAAACTTCGAAAATCTTAAAAAACGCATTAAAAATTTTAAGGGTAGTTTGATTTTTGGAGTATATATAATATACCGATATACCCCCTTCATCGCTACGCCCTGGGCCCTGGTCTGTTTCTTTTTCTAAGTGCCCTACAGGGTGACTGCGTCGGCGATCATGGACCTCCATTTCCGTCTGTTCTTATGTTCCATGGATGATATCAATTGCTCCGTAGTTTCTTCCATGTAGGCCTATAGATAACATAAACTGTCCAGATATTTTCTCTTTCGTCTTCATCTCTATCAATTTTCCCCTCAATCTTTCCTGTCCTGGCAAGCTTCTGTATTCCAGCTTTCCTCATTACATGACCAAAAAACCCACCTGTCTTTGTTAGCCTAATGCCAATAACCTAATGCATATGCTGTATAGATAGCGCTAACAGAGCGCTAAATGTCTACCTTAGCCTTGGCTTCTCTCGTTGCCTCTGCTTCGGCGGCCATCGCCCGTTGGAGTTGAATCGGCAATCGGACGTCCTTTCTGTAACGAATACGACAAATATATGTTCGTCGTTTAACGCTTTTAATTTAAAGACGCGTCTGTATCGGAGACGACGATTGCTATTTCGATCGTCTGTGTTCTTAACCCCTTAACTGGGTGCTCCGAGTAACGCTCGTCCACTTTACACTGAGTTACAAATAGTTACCCAGTTAAGGGGTTAAGAGATCAAACTCTAGACCAGTGGTTCTCAAACTGGGGCCGCGGTCTCATAGGGGATCGCCAGGCGGTTTCAGAGGGACCGTGAAGGTATTATACTTTCTCAAGATATTTCACCAACACCTCAGAACACAAAACACGCTGGTGGCGCTAAGAGTGCTGATTCTATTTGAATTTAGATTTCATGACTAAGATTTGCAATTTTCTGATTAAATAACTGATTGACAAAACAAGTGGGCTAGCCTATATATGTGTTAATTACAATTAATTTAGAATTCAAATTTTATCTGGTCCGCGAGTCATCACAAACATTTCTATGGGACTACCACACAAGAAATCCTAAGAGGTTTGAGAACCGCTGATCTAGATCCACATACGTTGTTCATTGGATATGCTATCACCGAATACTCAGCACAGCCGATTCAGCAATCGGCAAAAGTTCGTAAACAATTCGTTAACACAGGTTCAAGCAAATAATTAATTGACCGATCGCTGAATTGGAATAATAAAATGTATACTGCCTTGAAAATAACTATGCCGTTGCGTCTGCTGTGGTACAATAAATGGAAGTCTTCGGCAAAACGGAATAACAGAACTATTAATAGGGGCTCAATAAATAGGGGTCAAAACTCAATAAAACTATGGTCAAAACTATGGTCAAAACTATGGTCAAAACTAAAGTCAAAACTATGGTCAAAACTATGGTCAAAATATTGATGTGACCAGTATTTACTTAAAGAGACCAAAAGCTTGTGAGGCGAGGAAGGCTGGAGAGATAAAAACAGTATGGTTATTGAAATGCGGTTGTGAAGGCGGCAGAAAATATTGAGACAGAACGGAAATCATTCGAAGCCCTTCTGCCCTTTCATTGACGCCATGAAAGGCTTAAAGAGAAGACAGAATGGAAGCAGTATTAAATTGTATAGGCTACACGAGAGAGAGAGAGAGAGAGAGAGAGAGAGAGATAGATAGATAGAGAGAGAGAGAGAGAGAGAGAGAGAGAGAGAGTGCAGTGGCGGTTCCATCCTGCTGATGACCGGGGATGCGTCCCCCCATCGAGTTCCGGATGATCTTTTTTTGCTTGTCAACTTATTTTCCGGCGAGTTTTAGAAAAATAGTGAAAAATACTGAGAATGACCTTTTTTGTTTGTCGGCCTTTTTTGGCAAAGTCTATTAACATTTAGTGGGCAAAACATTAACAGTGACCTTTTCCTTTCTTTTTCTTTTGTTTTTCTTCTTCACTTTGCATCCCCCATGAACTTCCTATAAAAAAATTTCATCTCCCGCCCCTGCACTAAGGCTTCCTGGAACCGCCACTGGGAGAATGTGAATCTTTTGGTCCGAGTTGACAATCGAGGGCGTGGGCTATCGAAGCATTTCAAGGCTGCGAGTCACTTAATGACGAGAAATTTAATTTTACAGGCGACACAAAAGTCCACGATCATTTACTGTAGATTTGCATTTGCTCTTCACTAGCGTTTTTGTTCCTCGCTGTTTAGGCCTAACTAAGACTATTTCGAACAGATAATGACGTGAATGCTACTGTATACGACTATTAGAAATCGCCTTGATCCTATCTCCAGAAACTATTTGAATAGACCGGAACATGATTATTTAATCAGAAGAAAGAAATTCTCTTACATTTCAACTCGTTCTACTTGAACTCCCCATGGGTCCGTTCCTTCGTCCAAGACGTGCTGCAGAAGAAAGAGAGAGAAACAGTTCAACAGAACAACACACAGCGGATCGGTTTCGACTACGACGCAGTTATAAGCTATAATATAATTGGCGTAGCCACCAGGGGGCCAGACTCCACCCCTATATTCGGGCTGAGGTCACTCGTAGAATTTGTGCAAAACTGTCGGTAATTTTTTGGGAAGAGGTAGGGCGATTGTCAACAGAGTCGCATATTTACAGTAGTTGTATAAGAACATATTATCAGGATCAGAACCAACATAACAACATAATTATTACAATTAGAGTAGTTATAACATATACGCATATGAGCATATCTCTAACAGCAAAATTTCCAGAGAACATTATATATATATATATATATATATATATATATATATATATATATATATATATATATACAGGCTTACGCCATTCCCGAGGGATTTATGGATATATATATATATATATATATATATATATATATATATTCATATTCTCTAACATGTATATCAGTGGCGTAACCAGAGTCAAAATGTAACCTGGGCAGCTGACCATGGGCTGTCCATAAATTACGCTTAGCAATTTTTTTGGGAATTTTAACCCCTCCCCTTATCAACAGTTGTCACACTTTTCAAACTCCTTCCTCTTTTGTTTACGTAATTTGTGGACAGTCACTCAACAAAAAATATTTTAAAAAATTAACATGAGGATTTTAAACTGATCCCATTCCACGAGGCAAGTTCAGACAACGCAAATGCTCAACAGATGAATTTCAAAGAGTGAATCCATAGGCCCTACCTTTGATCCGTTGCGTGCTGCCAATCAGGTACACCAAATTTCTTTGCTCTGGTAACGACAACAGAAGAAATACGCAGCATCTTGCTGGACAGAATTAGCCAACCATGGAAATTCTGCAATATAGTAACTTTGGAAACGACGTTTGGCTGATTTCTTGGCTCCAAAATATTTCCATGTGTAGGCCTATGTATGCAATTTAGGCTACACTGGGCTATCTAGTTCTCTGGAAATGTCCTCTGGGACCTTATTCAGAGGCTGAGACTGTTTATTCTGGTAATTTATAGAGTTCGCAACGACGCCGATATTTTAACTGTCTGGCAAATTATGACTAGCTGCAATCGACGAAGAAATAGTTTGGCATACTTCATCTGATGTTTCTAAGCATAAGTCAGTTATGTTCAGTTCTTTAGAATTCTTGAGAAATCCAAACGCAGGCAACTTTTGCAATCCAGACGCTGTACATATCCGTGAAACTATGCCTTTCAATTTCAAAAATGTGACTATTCGCGAAATTGTGAGTAAAACACTAAATTTACTCTTGGCGCGAACTTGTAATAAGAGTCAACTCTTAAAGCACACCCCACCTGCTCTGATATCATACAAAGGAATTTTAGGAATGATCTCTTAATGTCAATGTACCTTGTTGCCCAGTGCTGACCTTCCCGTTTCCGACCAAATACACATGGAAATCGGAGTACCCTCTCGGGTCAAAAAGGTCAAATCTCAAAGCAGCTGCGATTTGCTTCTAAGGCGGGTCGACCCGACCCAAGGCAATTAAATATAGTATTAAACAGTCTTGGACCCGACCCGACGAGGGTCTTTGGAGCGCAGAGGTCAAAGCCACTTCATCTGCTTGCTATCCCTGGTATCAGTCAGCCACGGCTAGAGCAACAATTATCACCTTACACTGTACCTAGCGTCCACTTCGGTAGAGGAAGATGCAGAGGGATTGAACATAGACTAATAGTTGTCCATGGATTGAATGGTCCATAGGGGCAGGCGATTACCGCCATAACTGAAATTCGATATATCGCGTAGATACATATACATGCCAAACAATGACTGTAGTAATTACTGCATTTAATTCTAGCTGATACCTGTCACCTGTGAAACACGTTTTCCAGACACTAGTTTTAGACTATTAGAATAGTATTGCAATAACGTACACGCAGTGCAAAAGCAAGTTTATCCAACTACTAAAGGCATAATTTAAAAAAATTCAACCCGGGCAGAAATTTTTCAACCCGGGCAGAAAGCAAAGTAACCCGGGCATTGCCCGTAATTGCCCGGGCGTGGTTACGCCACTGATGTATATGCGTATGCATATCGTTTAATGGTAGGCCTACTCGATTGTCTTTCTTCAATTACTAGTCTAAGCTTAAACTTCTATAGCGCCATTTCATAATGCACAGGAGCATCAACCGATGGCACACCAAATCCAAATCACTAGAGATCCAGGTTTACTTGACTACTTCTATATCATTCATTCGTTAGCGTTGTCGTCTGGCCTCTTGTTGCCCACTCCTCCCTAAATGCCGACCTGCATCATGGCGCTGATCGACTCTCGGTCGGTGAGGATCTCGCTGAGGGTCTTCGTGCCGAGTATGTTCCTCAGGGTCGTCTGGGCCAGCAGCTGCGTCGACCGAGCCGCGTTCTCGACGTTGATCACCGAGATCATCGGATTCGAGATGCGATAGTAGACGACTGCGTCGACGGCGACGGTCACCGAATCCTTCGTCAGTATCTGGGGAGAAAGGTTTCAAAGGGACAATGACCGAAGAAGAAGTCAATGAGGTTGAATTTTGAATGCGCTAAATAATAATACTATAATAACAATGATGATGATGATGATGATGATGATAATAATAATAATAATAATAATAATAATAATAATAATAATAATAATATTATTATTATTATTATTATTATTATCATCATCATCATCATCATCATTATTATTATTATTATTATTATTATTATTATTATTATTATTATCATCATCATCATCATCATCATCATCATCATCATTATTATTATTATTATCGAAAATTTATGAAGCGCAGTAACATAGCCATCAGCCAAAACCAAAAGCGCTGTACAGTCAACAGTCAAATAGGCCTAATGTAATACGATCTTGTAAACAGTTTTTAGGTCTTTAGCAAACGTTGCGGGAGAAGTAATCCTTAGAAGCCTTTAGCGTCAAGAAATTAGCAGTGAAAGATATTGCATCAACGGCTACAATATTGACATCCGTTAACGTGATAACAAACATAGAAAAAAATTAGAAGAAGAAGAAGAAGAAGAAGAAGAAGAAGAAGAAGAAGAAGAAGAAGAAGAAGAAGAAGAAGGAGGGAGAGAAATAAGATGAAGAAAAAGAAGAAGAAAGACGAAAAACAGCAACAATAACAAGAGAGGAAGAA
The DNA here is from genome assembly GCA_018105865.1 of Metaphire vulgaris. Taxonomy (NCBI): domain Eukaryota; kingdom Metazoa; phylum Annelida; class Clitellata; order Crassiclitellata; family Megascolecidae; genus Metaphire; species Metaphire vulgaris. Next base: position 7,769,934 of record CM030844.1, read on the forward strand.
GAAGAAACAAGAAGGAGACATAAACAATACGAAGAAGAACAAGAACAGAAATAAGAAGAATAAGAAAAAGCAACAGGAACAATTACAAGAAAAGAAGACATGCTAGTGGAGTAAATTATTTATGTAATGTGGATTTGCCAATTTCTGTTTTTAGCATTACGTTTCAAGGGCAGTAGATACAGTGTTTATTCTATCCACCTTGACATTGGTGTGATTTCGAAATGTTTGGGGGACAAGGTCTGAGTCATCACACTTTGTGGAGGGGGAATTTGCCATCCCCATACAACATATAAAAAATTTGTGTGGGGGGTTAAAACTATGGGGGATTCCCCCCAGAGAAGGCCTAGAATAAACACTGTGTAGATGGACCGACGCCAAATAGATCTATTCGTAAGTAATAGAATATAGCCTACACGGAAAGTATTACAATGAAGAAGAATAATATGAAAATTTAAAATCTAACAGTAAATGTTAACATAATATTGTAAACTGATAAAAGACAACATATATGTACAAACAGTAATTCAACCAATTGTCTAATGAGCAAAACGCAATAGCCTAATCTTTGTGGATGACTGACTATCGCTTTCGAAAGTGATTTTGATTATATTGCCATTAATTAGTTAATGTCTACTTTGTTTGATGTATTTCGAGTCAATAAAAAAGTACCACGCTTAATTAAGTAGGCCTCACAGCTTTTTAAAACTGAAACAGACCAAATGACTTGGCTAAAATGTGAAAGCGAATTCACATTTACTTTTCTACCATCGATCTTCGGTGTATCAAAAGCGCATAGGCCTATAAAAAAAATGGTACGCATGGAATATTTTGATTGATTTGAACCATAAGAAATATACAGTAATATTTTAGACAATTTCTCATTTTGTTAATTCTTTTAGTGTTCTACGGTTTCTGAGGGCAGTCAACATAGTCGGTGTTCCGTCAGTCCTAAATTGAGACGTTTGACAACGAAAAAACGGATGCTGTAAAATGCGCTCTTTGTCTGGCGTCAACGTTTGCGTACATTTTCTACTTTGCTATATTTACTCAATTCTCACAGATAAATAGTCTTCCGTTCCTGCATTACCGGATATTTCGCGAAAGGATATAGTTTTTCGTTTTTAGTTGAGCATAAATTTAATAAGAAATTTTCCTGCTCGAACGCTTTCTGCCCGCATCTGACTTTCCAGAAGTCAGTCGTCGCCTCGAACGTTGACCTTATTTATGCTCTCTCCCTCTCTATCTCTGTCTGTCTGTCTCTGTATGTCTGTCTGTCTCTGTCTGTCTCTGTCTGTCTGTCTCTGTCTGTCTATGTCTGTCTCTGCCTGTCTGTCTGTCTCTGTCTGTCTGTCTGTCTGTCTGTCTGTCTGTCTGTCTCCCTCTCTCCTGGACTGTATGCTACGAGTCCCGATGTCCCAACAGACTGCAGCCAAATCGAACGCTGACCTGTCGGCGAGAGTTTCCTATATTTTACCAAGACATCGTTACACAGCTTCTGTGAAACCGTCGAATTTCTGCTTCGCGAATCTCTAAATCTAATCCCACACAAGACGATCTCGCTGACAAGACACACAAGACGATCTTCTTAATTTCGTGGATGAAAGGATCAATGAACGAACGAGAGTTGCCGTGTCTCCCCCCCCGCCGCCGCCGCCGTCGCCGCCTCAGCAGCAGCAGCAGCTAAGTGGAGTAGAACACCTCATGTAGCACCTGATCTATACCTGGGCAGGAATGCATAATTCCAATGGAGTATTCGACTTAACAAAACACCGGTAGAAACTAAGCTTATTGCAAAAATGAAACGCATCCGTGGCACCAACTGCATTAGACCTACTCCAGTTGACTTTATTTAGCTTTTCCACTACACACCTTATGTAACAAATGTAATGTAATGTAACAAAATATTTGTATAGCGCCTCTTCTGAAAGATCACTCAGAAGCGCTTCCACAGCAAATTACTGTATATTGACAAAGAGATAAGTTTTAAGTCGTTTCAAAAGAGGGCCATAGAATTAGAGTTGCTAACCACGCATACTGGCGTCAAGAGCATTCCAAAGATCCAACTGATTCAAAACCTCGCTTCAGGAACATGGAAGTTCGTGGATGAGAAGACCATTGGTTGTGGACCAAGACATGGCCGACCAGGGATAGAGCTAAGGGGATGGAGTAGCTCTGAAAGGTAAGATGGAGTGGCACCATAAAGAGAGTGCAACTCTCTCAACATACGAAACTCAACTCGAGCAGGATAAGGCAGCCAGTGTAAAATAGATGTCATATAATCACTAATGTGATCACGTCTTGTGACACCAGCAATCACCCTGGCTGCTGAACGAAGAACCATCTGGAGTTTATCAAGTCGCACCGATGGAAGACCAGCAAAAGTGAACCACAGTAGTCAAGCCTTGAGCAAATAAATGCATGAATCAAAGTAGAAGCAGATGGCATGTCTAGTGTACGTCGAATCACTCTAAGCTGGCGAAGATGATAGAAGCAACTGCGACAAAGTGAGTTAATATGATCCATAAAGGTTAACTCAGAGTCAAGAATTATACCAAGATCACGGACAGAGGAGGAGAAAGAGAGGCCGGGGAAGGCAGACTGCACAGACAAATGATCAATTTTTAAGAGCTGACCTCGAGTACCAAACCAGATGAGCTGAGTTTTAGCTGGATTAAGTAAAAGACGATTTGAGTGCATCCATGAATGAAGTAAGTCAGAGGCTTCAACAAATTCACGAGTGATCTGCAGCGCATTAGTGGGGCTGGAATGTGAATAGGCCTGAATATCATCAGCGTACATATGTGTTTTAAAATTATATGGTGCAAACAAGCGTGCAACATCAGCAGTATAAAGTATATACAGAAGCGGCCCAAGGACTGAACCCTGAGGGACTCACAAGTGACTGGTACTTCACGGGAGTAGGAAGAACCAAGTGATGCAATCATGCGGCGTTCAGAGAGATAGGATTTTAACCAGGCCAGAGGAAGACCAGAGACACCAAATGAGACAGAGAGGCGCTGTAGAAGAATATCATGGTCAACAGTGTCAAAAGCAGCACTGACATCAAATAGGGCAAGAAGAGTGACTTCTGACCGATCGATGGCCCTATAGAGATCTGAGAGAAGATGCAAGAGAAGCGTTTCAGTGGAGTGTGAGGCACGGAAACCAGACTGGTATTTCGGCAGCAAATCATTAGCCTCAAGATATGGAAGCAGCTGAAGAGTGACAACCTTCTCAAGGACCTTAGATAAAAAACTGAGGTTTGAGATAGGGCGATAACTTGACATTTCAGACTCATCAAGGCCAGTTTGCTTAAGCCTAGGCTTAACTATTGCCAGTTTCTGCGATGCAGGTAGGCAGCCTTCTTTAAGAGACCTATTGCAGAGTAACGTTAAAAAAGGCAATATATACATATATATATATATTTATATACATGTATGCATGTTTATATATGCATGTATGCATGTATATATATGCATGTATATATATGCATGTATATACATGTATATATATGTATATTGTATATAGAACATGAACAATTGAACATATATGTGAATATATATTTATATATAGGTCTAGTATTATAATATTACACTGTATATACAGTATGTAAAATGTTAAAAAGGCGATTTGATTTAACAAATCAGAGGCAACTAAATTTATGCTATATATATATATATATATATATATATATACACTGTAGGTCTATATTCCACAAAAACAAAGGAGATACACAAGCTGCAGTCGATATAGCGGTGAGCGTAGCACATAGGCCTATATGCCTCAGCGACAACGTTGCTTAGAGCTTTCGACCGAAGTTCTTTTCTATTCTATTTTACAAAAGCAATGCTGTTTGTTCGGAAAAGTGTTCAAAACGATTACCTCGTCAGTCTGGTACAAGACAATGGATTTCGTGCATGGACTCCGTACGCTCAGCTTTTTAGAGTTCTACATTAGTCTCTAACTCTCTTATATGCGCATACAATTTTCATTCAGGAGACGAGAGTTAGGCCTACCTAGACCTGACATGAAACAAATTGTATTGTCAGCAATGTTCACGGTGACAAAGTGCAAAGACGTTGATCCGTCTCCAATACAGTCAAAATCCATTCTCTTCCGATTCTCCTTTCCCTCCCTTCCTACAGATTTCATTTCCTTGTCTTTCCGATCAGTAGTCCAGTGACACTGGTAATTTTCCATTCCCGGTCACCCAGTTCCATCGCCGAATCTATCCCGGCGACCAGGAAGTGTAAGCAGTAGCACGTGTCGACTTGAAAACTCTCGACTTAATAATTATACAGTAGAACGTCGCTATAAAGAACTCGGTTATAACGCATACTCAGTTATATAACGTACCACAATGTATGGTCTCATGTGAAGCGCTACCGTATTATAGGTGTTGTTGGATATACTGTAACAGGGGCGGGCAAACCCATAGAAGGTGCTAGCCGCAAATGACAATTTTCAAAAGCTTGAGAGCCGCATTGCCTTAATTAGGCACGAAAACGAGAGACTGTGATCCAATTCTTTGCAAAATTTCATTAAAACTCTGTTGCTATTTTTATGGGACTTATGACAAAATCGACAATCAGACAATATTGTTACTGCTATACAGGGTGCGATTTGTGACCTGGAGCAGTGGGGGGGAATATGTCGAGCTTGGGGGATGTAGTTGTTGGGAAATGTAGCAGTGGGGGGATGTATTGGTGGGGGATGTAGCAGTAGGGGGGTGTAGTTTGGCAGTGGGGGGAGAAGATTCCCCTCTTCCTCCTCGCAAATCGCGCCCTGCTGCTATATGACGAATGTATGCTTCTGTTGATCTGTTAATCTGTTTCACAAAATTATTTTAAACTTTTTGCGAGCCGCAGATACTGCTAGAAGAGCCGTATGCGACTCACGAGCCGCAGTTTGGCCACACCTGGGCTATAACGTGCCTCGGATAAAACGTGATAAACTTTAAAAACATGCAAAGTGCGTTATAACGAAGTTTTACTGTATTGTATATTTACCTCTTGGGGCGGAACGTCAAAGGAAACGGTTCTAAGATCAACTTTAACGAACTGATCTGTACACGGAACGACAAAGAAGAGACCTGAAAATAGAATCCACAATTCTGTCAATAATATAATAGACTTCGCATCATGCGCGCGTTAAGCAGGGTCTTCTTGTTATTACGAAATCTGATTATTTTGCAAGTTTTCAGAAACGATGACTATTTGTGGAATTTATCGGCTGTGTACACCGTCTTTTTCTATACATCTACTCTAACCGCACAAGATCAACCGCATGAGAATAGGCAGCTAACGTCCGTCTAACATACAAACGCTTTACATGTATACAATACACGATGGACTCTGATAACTTAATAACTATTGGGTCAGCACAACACAATGGCAATATATAGTATATCAAAGAACAAACTAACTACATTGCACGTGCATAACAAACTTTTATTTCAAGAAATAATTACCTATGACTACATTCGCACTCGATACCATAGTTTCTTTTTCTTCTTAGTCGGAACTGCAAATATCACTCTGTATATAGATGCCGCGTTCCCTCCCTCCCTCCCCTATTCCGTCATCCCGGCTATACGTCATTGGTGTATATAGGTCAACATATCCACTGTAGCATTCCAGACTAGATACAAGGCCAATGCTACCGATTATTTTCTGAACTGTCCAGGCGAATTCTGGACGTTTGGGGCGGTGCTACTTTCATAAGAATTGCAACGGGAAACTGGTATTTTCTTGACGCTCATCTGTGCGAATAAGGGTTGATCTAACTGTTGAAACAGTCATCAAACATATGAGCTCACACACATAAGGGATACGTCTATTTTTAAAGTGTGGATTGATAAGACTTAAAATTTTCATTAGAACAGCGTTCAGTTTTAGTCATCATTTTCTAAACTAATTCATTTGCAACATTTGTAATGAATTCGCAAATTATCTCATTTTATTACGTACACGCACAATCTAATAAAGAACTAAGAAAGCAAAGTGTTTCTACTTTATATACTTGACATCTTAACTGCATTGGACACTAAAGATAGTTTTAAAGTCCAGTTTATGATGTTCTTTATATACGTATTCATATTATGAATACGTGAAACAGTGGTATGTTTGACTTGTATCTATAGCTGAGCTTATTCGAATTATTGGCAAAAGTCGAAAGAAATTCGTGTTTCGCTGATTTATCGACGATGTAAGCATTATCGCATGGTATGCATAGGGCCTATATGCTGCTCCCAAGAGAATCTGGCCGTCCTCTGTAGAACGAATGACTCACTGTGAATCGATCAGTAAAGCATTACTTTCTCTTGAAGACAAGTAGTATTTGGACAAACGCAGGAATGCTGGTCAAAGCATCCATGCATCTTCAAAGGAAACAGCAGAGAAGAAGACGCGCTCATAAAAATTCAAACGCATTCACCGTGTAGACGGAAGATAGCCAAAGTACGTCACTTAAACCTATACGCTAAACAGAGAAATACACGCCATGGCCGACGAGTCTACGACAATACAGGTGCACAAGACACTGAAATCATGCACAGACGAATTCGCCGACTGAAGGTTTAGTACAGTATTCCTCCTACAGCTGAAGATTCGGAGCTGTTCTCAAGTGGATGTCGCTGGGACATTAATTGGAACCAACCGGGGTTCGGATTCCGGAAGCTCCGTTTTCAGATCGGCATAGCGCCCAGTCCCTCACTCTCAAAAAAGTCAATGACCTTCGTCCTCAGTGAATTGCTTTCGCGCCGTTTTTGTCTCTGGCCGAGCTAGACAACGGAAGTCAGGCAACTTCACGTCCGATTGACTTCGTATACGTCAGAGGACGGATTGCAGTTACTATTCTGCGCGCGTCAGACGATCTCTGAAATCCGATATGCAACGGTGCAGCGGCGGCGGCGGCCTTTATGAATATGCATGGCGGGCATTGTGCCCGGGACAGAAGGCGCTCATTGTTTATAGCCTATGCGGTTCTAATTGATTCGGTGTCAAACTATGCACAGCGATCAACGCCTAAGAGTCATTAGGCCATGCATGACGTAGACAATGACGCACAATATAATATATCTATCTTATATACAGCACACACATACATACATACATACACACACACACACACACACACACACACACACACACACACACATATATATATATATATATATATATATATATATATATATATATATATATATATATATTTGAGAAACATTTCAGTCCTCGAACCGGACGAGTGTTAGCCACACAGTTTCTTAATGTCTCCGGACACTTTTTTCATAAGTCATTTGGGAACTAAGCACTGAGGGCATAAAGAATATATATATATATATATATATATATATATATATATATATATATATATAATGACGCACAATGCATATACATGTATAATTTGTATATATAATAGAAAGAGCTTATATATATATATATATGCTGTGCATGCATATATGCATTATATATATATATATATATATATATATATATATATATATATATATATATATGGGATCTTTTGAAAACATTAAGACATAATAATGACCGGTTCCATTTGGTATTTTCATCTGAGGAAGTAGCGCAAGAGATCAGATAATGACGTAGGTGTAATGCGCACGCGGGGAGAGGGAAAGGTTCTTTTGACCACACAATGGTATATCTTGTAAGCGAAAAATTCCTGTTCTAGACCGCCATAACCTCTGCTGTGACGAGAAGAAGCTCATTCGATTGACATTCAATTACATTTATTTGACATACGTGCGAAAACCTTAATTCAGTGCATACGATAGTCTGCCATGCATTTCCGTTTCTTTTGAAGCTAAAAATCACGAATAGCATACAAACCACGATGGCCCTTCGGATAAAATGACTTTGTCTGATCGACCCCTAGGCCTACCTATCGGCTATGGCTATATTGCAAATTTACTGTATTTTGAGCTTCTTCTTCTTTCAGGTGCCATGCATTGCTGCGTCGGCGGCCATGGACTTCCACTTTTCTCGATCTCTAGTGTTCCTCAGGAGTTCGATGTTATTTCCTATCCCCATTTCCTCTCTCATTCTGTCTGTATATTTTGATCTTTGTTTTCCTCTTGATCTTTTACCCTCCACCATGCCTGTCACTGCCAAGTTTTCTAATCCTTCTTTTCTCATCACGTGCCCGAAAAATTTCATCTGTCTTAACTTGATGGTAGTCATCAGTGTTCGTCTCTCTTCCATCATCTGTAGTACTTCTTCGTTAGTTCTCTTGTCTGTCCATGGGACCTTTAGCATCCTCCTATAAAACCACATTTCTGCCGCTTCCAGTTTCTTTTTAATCTTTTTGATATGTTCCACGTCTCAGATCCATATAACAAAACTGACCATACATAGCATCTAAGCACTCTGAGCCTTGTTTCTTTTAATATTTTCTTGTTCGTTAATATTTGTTTCATTTCCATGAAGGCAGATTTTGCCATACCTATTCTTGTTATTATGTCTTTATCACTTCTTCCATCACTTGTAATAATGCTTCCCAAATATTTGAAATAAGTTACTTGTTCTATTTCTCTTCCATTTAATAAAATCTTGCATTTCGGCACTTCTTTTGCTTTGTTATTACCATAGTGAAGGTCTTCTTTATGTTTATTTTTAGTCCTTTTCTCTCACTTTCCTCTGATAGTTTGTCCACCAGTTCCTGTAGCCTTCTTTCCGAGTACGCTAACAGTGTTGTATCATCCGCAAATCTTATGTTATTGATATTTTTCCTCCTATCCTTATACCTTCCATCTCCTTGATCATTTCGAATATCTCCTCCCCACACAAGTTGAAAAAATCTGGTGATAGTCCGCACCCTTGTCTCAATCCCTTTAAGATCTTTATCTTTTTCCCTATTTCCCCATTTAGTCTAATAGCTGCTTCTTGTTTCCAGTATAGATCCGCTATTAATCTTTTGTCTTTTCCGTCGATTCCTGCTTTATTCAGGCTTTCAAATAGGTCTTCATGTTTGATGTTGTATTTTGAGCACCTAAGAATAAACAGATACTCTGGTGCTACTTCATCGTCGTCGTCATCGTCGTCGTCGTCGTCATCATCATCATTATCATCATCGTACCTGGACCCTTGGCTTCGGGCAGTGCTCTTCCAAGGCGAAAGATTATAGCTCTTTCATATTCCTGAACTATCTGAAACATATTATTAGAAAAAGTTTTAAAAAGTCATCGACGTTATCATCATCATCATCATCATCATCATCATCATCATCATCATCATCATCATCATCATCATCATCATCATCATCATCAGCAGCAGCAGCAGCACCACCACCACCACCATCATCATCGTCGTCGTCGTCGTTAGTGCAGTGTTCTGTTGAACAGTTGGCGAAGTTGCAATGGTTGTTCGTTGTCTATTTCTATTCGCCAGAATTAAGTCTCTTGCCTTGACGCAGAGGCAGATGGAAAGTGGAAAAGTGAGGACGATGATGAGGAAAGACAAGGCATGGAGGCACCATCCGCAGCATCCCTGAACCGGTCCCGTTGACTCCGTCTGCCTGATCGTCGGAGCTGCGCCGCCTGCAGTAAAAACACGCCCTGAAATGGCTTATAGGCTAGGGCGGGTTGAAAAATTTTTTTGTCACGGAACTGAGGAAATATTTGCATTTCCATCTGATTTGAAAGAAAATCACAAAAGAACTACTTTGGAACATGTGGAAGTGCCCCATTTTTAATTAGGAAAGTTTGTACATTACTTGAAAATCACAAAAATTTGTATGCCATCAATGAATGATCAATAGACGATCGGCATTTCACAGTTACTCACTCAGTAAGTGTGTATTACAAGAAGTTTTCACAAAAATCTTTTTTTCACTCAAATAGGTGCATTAGATTTCGAGAATTGACTCGGGCGTGAATAAAACCGTCTCTAGCTTCAAAGCAATGAACTGCTGTTGAAGCATCTGTTACTAGTTTTATGCAACGCTCCACTCCTTGTGTGTGATTCTTGTAATCTAAAGTGAGATGGACAATTCCTAGCTTGGCAATATCTTCATCTAATACGTCTTCACTCAACCCTGGCATATCGTGGTCACATGTGGTATTTTCAAAACGAACAAGGAATTTACTGTACTTTCGCAGTGCTGCAATTCATTACACAATGAGGTCAGAGAAACTTGAGGGTCCATAGGTGGATCCATCCAACCAACGTTTTAAACAGATTTCTCAAAGGCAATTAATTCATTTGTATGCAGCATACATATAAACCAATTGACTGAATGTTGCAGCATGCAATTGTGTCATTTGCTATGACGAATCCACAAAACAAATCAGCATATCTTGCAAGTGTCTTAATCAGTTCAATCTGATGGATTACTCCAGCTTTACAGCCTGTGTTATTGTATGTACCATAGCAGCCTACTGCTGAGATACAATTGCCTGCATCTGCATTCTGTATCTCTGTTATTAATTTCAGAATACTACTGGCAATGCCAGTACTTCTTCCTGATGAAAGTATAACGTGAGTTAGATAATTGCCACCTGGCTCTTCAACAAGAACATAGTGATCTTCAACAATAGTATCACCATACCACTTGCTATTTCTGTTTACTTTGACTAAAGTGGCATTCCATCTCCCATCGACATAAATACCTGTTATGGATTTGTGTGACTGTCTTGCTCTATACCTCGCTGCCATTGTTTCTTTAATTTATGTCTCTCGCAATGTACTTTGTTCTTATCAATTACAAAGCTTTGATCTTCTTTGCTTACAAGGCCAAAATCGATAAGCACTGTTCGCTTCTTTTGCTAGGTGCAGAAGAGATAATCGCATTTGATTTGATCTTATTTTTTTCTGCAAAAGAGTTCAGCATCGCTATCAGAAAATACCTCACAGTTGCTTTCTTAATCACTCCCTTCACTATCATTGACTTTGTCTTCACCAAGATCTAATATTTATTATCACTATCCGATGTTTTCGTTACTCTTTTAGCTTTGTCTTCTTCATTGTGCTTTCGTTGCATCCTTTTTCATAACCGCTTTGTTTTAACAAAAACACCTAGTAGGCCTACATTGCGAGAGACATAAATTGAAAGGAATTCCTATAACATTACCGAATATAGCATGCCATGTAATGTTTCTTGTTCTCATGTCGAAACCACACTTTCCAACATCTATAGAATCAATTATCGAACAGTGTACCGTTAAAACAAAGAGGCAATCAAATTACAGTCGAAAGTTAGGTAGATAAAAAAAATTGTATGCCAAAATAGCAAGCAATAACAATTCTGTAACAAATGAGCAATGCTGATAAATACTACAATCTTTAGGGCCAAAAATGGGGCGTTTGCAATAGCACAACTACCATTTTATTAGTTGTTTCTTTCTTTAGACTTCATTTCACAAATAATTACCAAGTTCCGTAATGAAATTCCAAAATTTTTTATGTTTCTACCCGCCCTATTATAGGCGGTCAGTTTCGGCGTTTGAGAATTTACATAACAGAACCAGATTAGACGAGAAAATTAATTTAGAATCATCTTGTCACTCACTGTCGTGCAGTGGCGTAGCCAAAGGAGGGGACTTGGGGTTAAACCCTCCCTTGGGCGCCGGCGAAATTTTTAAAATGTGTCTTCATGCACTTTTAATTTTCGGACGCGGTTTTGAGGGTTAAAACCCCCTTGGGGCTGTGCTGACCAAAATTTTTAAGCGCAATAGGCGTGACGACTTTTTTGCTTGTCAGCACCTGAAAGGAAAAATTTTAGAAGGAAAGACATTGGATAGATACATAGGAGGATGACTTTTTTGCTTCTCAAGATTCTTAAAAGTTGGTCAAAAGTCAAAACCAAAGGTCAAAAAAGGTTAAAAGTCAAAACCAAACCCCCTTCCGAAAATCCTGGCTACGCCACTGCTGTCGCGTAACTGAAAATATCGCTATTCGCTCTTCAATAAACCATAGATAATATAATCAATTCAGCCTTAATTAATAAACACGCCAGAGAGTAAAGCCAAGTTTAGCAATTATTATACGCAACTGATATGGAAAGAATGGGAAAGAAATTCCATCAGATTCTATATGCTTCTATCATGAATGTATTCTTCATTTGACCTTATTCGACGAGAATTGAACAAGCGATCATAATTATATCAGTTATTACTGTTTGTCCGCACTACGAATCCAGTGATCAGTGCAAACGGGCGAAAGGCATAATGGAGACGAAATGAAGATGAACAGACAGACAGACAGACCGGAGTGTAAAAGTGCAATGTGAATTCGCCTGTATTGGCGTCGGTTGCCGCATCGCTGCAGACGCAGTGCAACAACCGAAAGTGGAAATACAGTAACATTGAGAAAGAAAAGAGTCGGGGACATAAATAACGTATTTAGTCTTAATGCGCACAACTACACACACACACACACACACACACACACACACACACACACATACACACACACACTGTCCGCAATACTTTATTCTACTTTTCCATCGGCATTTATGTCTTCCCTTTTTTTAATCCCATAAACGGCAGATGACTTCATTTCTGGCGCCTGGAGAAATTCCGGCAGCGAAGCAGCTGGGGGGGGGGGGGGGGGTGAACAGACAGCGATCGGGCGATTCAGGACATCTTATTTGAATTGCGGGGTCCGAGAACAAAACACCAAAACACCAATCGACCGTCAGCCACATTGTTGACGCTCTTTATGCTTAAGCTGTTGGATCACACCTCTGAGAAATAAGTCCACCGTATTTGTGCAATATATATGATCTTTCGCGGATCTTGCCCGAATAATCAAACAGTGGTTCCGTATATAGCTTTGTGGATATTATATATATTACATACATATAATCAGCTATATAGATGCATACAATAAAGACCGAGTATTGGCCTGGATATTTTTCTTTTTAAACTCTTCTCGCCCTTTCTCTTTATCTTGCTTCCGTCTGCCCTTTTCTCAGTCTCTCTTGTTTCGCGTCATTCTTCACTTACCGTTTTCTGTACAGCAGCGCGTCCCGCGTCTTAAGGCTTATGTCAAGCTGCGTGACTCAAAGTCAGTGGCGTAAACCTGGCGTCAACATTGGGGGGATAAAATCGTTCATAAAGTCAGGTCAGATCCCTTTTCATCCCCAAAAAAGTCTTGACGAGCAACACAAAAGGTCATCTACAATGAGTGATTTTACCAGATTTTACTATAAGGCACAAAACATTGGGGGGGGGGGGTAATTGATACTCTGTCCCCCTCTTACTAATTATTGGGGGACCGTCCCCCGCCGTCCCCCCGTGTTTTACGTCCATGCTCACAGTGGTACTGTTGAGTCCTCAACGTCCTGCACAGGAAGTCGACCGAACTCTTTAGACGCGGGCAGAATTCTCGTCGCCGCAATCGCCTCGTAATTTATCTCCTACTGCTTTCATTAAGGGGTCGCTCGGCCTCTGACGCAGGAGCGGCGGGGGGCGGGTCTGCTAGGAATGCGCAATCCGTACAGGAATTCACTCCCGCAAATTGGCAGAGCGGAGACAACGGAGTGCCGGATTCTTTCGCCTGCAGCGTCTTCTCCCTGGATTTAATTGAAATTGCCCGCTGTTAAGAGACGAAGGCAACGCCCAGGAATCTCAATATTCTATAGCACTTGCAACGACGTCCTTACGGCGCACCGTATATAGAGAGCATAGATTGCCTCGACCGGTGGCTCTTAGCCGGTGGTGCCTGCACACCTTGGGAGTGCGGGAAGGTATGCTCGAGGATGTGGGGAACAGCGTCAAAATTGAAATTCCTTTTTTGCGTTGACTTCACTGGAATTAATTTTTAAATATGCAAAAAACAACAATGCGATGGCGTAACGTGGCCTGCCAGCGCCCGGGGCAAAAGAGGCATTGCGCTTCCAACGTCTACCCCAGAATATCTAGACAAACCCAACGTCTTCGTATCGTATTCCATACTATTCCTTCATTGAAATAAATTATTATATAACTAGGTGTTTACCCGTCAAAAATGACGGGGTAGATTGGCTGTTCTACCACCCGATTTTGTGCAAATGCAATAGGATTTTGCGCAATTAATTCCCCTAACTCGCCGCCTTTTCCTTCAACCGAGTTAACGCCCATTCGCGTGAATTTTCTTTTTAGTCAACGTAAGTGTAATGATTTGGCAGTGTCGAACGACATGCAGTGCTTGATTCTCCTGTTTGCTGTGCTGCTTTTTCACTCCAACCAATAGCTTGGTCCTCATTCTCATTTTATTGTCGCAAACCTCGTGAACGCTGGACTTTTTTTTGTTTTGCACAGACGGTTAGAAAGAGGAATAAAAAGGCTAAACAATGGTGCAAACCTCATCTTCTTAGCTCTTATATAGCCTGAGATATAGCAAATTCAAAAAGTAGGAAACTAAAATTAAAATATTTAATGGAACAGAAATCGATTTAGGAATTCAATCATGATCCAACAATAGCATCAATGGGAATGGACATAATGCCTTCGCTGGATCATGTAATTTTGATCAGAATTCTCAGAATTCAAAACTTACGCGAAATTCACCGATAATAATTATGTTCAAACATTGGGGTCATCGGGTTAGAATTGATAGATCTTTGCCAAATGTCAACCGATTTTCATACTTTTTGGTTTATTTTGTTCCTCTGACATCCCTTTAGAACTTTGCCGCTGACCAAAATGGGGTTACCGCTTAAAATATTTTGCTAGGGGGATTTAAACATTTTTCGGGGAAGAGGGTGATATTTTAGGCCGTAAAGTGAACTCTACCCCCAATTTTTTTTTGTTTTGCACGGACGGTTAGAAAGAGGAATAAACAATCTAAAAAATGGTGCAAACTTAATCTTTTTAGCTCCTACATAGCCTGAGATATAGCAAATTTAAAACGTTACAGCAACCATTTCTGAGAACGCTTTTCCAAAAATCAAATCCCCAGTACGGTGACGACGTCTGAAAATTTAATCCCCACTTGAGGGGTTAAATATAAAAAATAGGTACTGAGGCTAGGAATGAATAAATATTTATATAATAATGGGGACAGGGCATTGGGAGAGGGAAGGGAGGTTTGGGAGGAGGAAGGTGGGTTGTACGGGTTTTCGGAGCAGCGTTGTGTAGGTTTGGAAACGGGGCTTGGGGCCGGTGGGGTAGGGCGGAGCGCTGATGGGTTGAGGCCTGGGCGATTGGGAGAGGGATGGGTAGTTGGAAGGGGATAGGGAGAGGGAAGAGGAACGGGGGTTTAGGGCCGGGGCAGGAATGGGATGGGGCTGGAATGGGTTGGGCCCGGAGCGATTGGGAGAGGGATGAGGAGGGGAAAGGGATGGGGAGAGAGGAAGGAACGGGGGTTTGGGGCTTGGGCCGGAATGGGTTGGGGCCAGGGCGATTGGGAGAGGGATGGGGAGAGGGAAAAGGGTTGGGAGACGGAAGGAACGGGGTTTGGGGGGGGCGATTGGGAGAAGGATGGGGAGAGGGAAAAGGGTTGGGGAGACGGAAGGGGAACGGGGTTTACCGATTGGGAGGATGGATGGGGAGAGGAAAAGAGATGGGGATAAAAAGGAAAAGGGGTTTGGGGCTGGGGCAGGAATGGGTTGGGCCTGGGCGATTGGGAGAGGGATGGGGAGAGGGAAAAGGGATGGGGAGAGGAAGGGAACGGGGTTTTGGGGCCTGGGCCGGAATGGGTTGGAGCCTGGGCGATTGGGAGAGGGATGGGGTGAGGGAAGGGGACGGGGTTTGCTGCAATTAAGACGCTTCGTTAAACGCTCCGTTTTGATTAAACAATATTTGGTTGTCAATGACAACAGCGTCTTGCAATACCCGCCGTGTTGCGGACGGACAGACGCGACGGACAGACATCGAGAATTATATAATAAGATGAATCCCGAGAAACTACTTGCAATTCTTCTTTGTGAATGACGTATGTCGGCATATTTTATGATTTATTATTACAATTCGTATTTTTCTTATTTTCACTCGAAATTTTGCGCCCGGATTGGTTGCCCTCCCCCTCCCCAGCGCTACCCCACTGCAGCAAGAAAATATGTCGGAATGTTTAAATCTATAGGGGTATCCAGTGTTTACCAACAAGGTCCAGTTGCTCCGCCCACTGGTGGGCAGAAAGTTTCCAGAAACCATAGAAACCATTGTTGTCTATTAATAGACGCCAATGGCAGAAGCAGATTTCTTGCCCACCAGCATAGATACTGGCTATGTTGGTGGGCATAGAGAGTGTTCTGGATACTCTCATACGGCGTCCGATGGCAGAATAATGACTTCGCCGATCGCATTTATTGCTGTTGTTGATTGATGTAAGTCTTTGATTCCTAGCGCACGATGAAAATGAGTGCGAAACGTGGTACAGACTATACAAATATTTGAGCGTTAACTGTCGACGATGCATTAACGCGAAGTTCAATTATTCTGTTTAATTTAGATCGTGATTTTCTCAACATACTACCAAGCGTATATGCTTTGTGGTTATTCAGTCGGGCAGCGCAAATGGCCGCGACGCATGTGAACCGAGTGAACCGTTCGTGTGTGCCTGTTCGCGTGTTGCGAACGCGCTCGCAGATTTGGCACGAAAACAGAGCGACGTCTTCGAACGAAATCAATATATATGTCCTGTCTAAGACTCAATCTGTTTGTTAGTTCAATTTGAAGCTTTACACGAGTAATATTAACGTTTGGTCTACCTGAGCCATAGACGTAAAAGAGATTTTGCGATCAAAGAGCTAAATAGGCCTATTTTCGTTTGCTCGCTAGGCAACGTGATCAATCCGTTGTCCAAAGCTGGTCTTCAAACAGAGCTATAAAACGTGCAAATAATGGGCAATGTCATTTTAATCATTTCTAACAAAAAGAATTCCAATATTGTCTTTTCTGCATAATTAAAGATGACAAATCAACGATGTAGTGCAGAGCATTCGCTGGCGTAAATGTCAAAAATGAGTGAATCAACGTCATTAGAGAAAAATGATCAAAATGAAAGCAACATTCCGACGATGAGCTGCAATGGAAACAACTGGCTAAGTTTTTCACAAACCGTCAGGCAACAGACAGACATGTCAACAATGTTGGATAAACCGGATAACAACACAGGGACCTACGGTCAGACCAAATGAGAATGAGATCAGAAGCGGGCTTTCCTGCCATGGAGAGAAATGTCATAGCTTTAAACCGACTCACCTGAAAAATTCAATAAATAATTCATAGTTAAACCCTGGCTGATAATGCATTATTCATCCAACTATCGATGCGATTGTGTAAGTGAGAAGCAGTACGATATATATATATATATATATATATATATATATATATATATATATATATTATGATATATAGGCTTCGCAAATATAATAGACCCTCGCGCTTTGCCGAGAGCTGTAATTTTTTATGAGCTGTTACGTCGTTCGGTCGGAGGCAGCAACAGCAGCAGCAGCAGCAGCAGCAGCGTTCCCGTGTTGGTTGCACTGTCCGTGTGACAGTTTCCAGCTGTGACACGAGCGTCACCCACGTCGCTTCGGTCATCTCATGATTCCCGGAGTCTTCAAGCGAAATCCTGCAGCGAGGCATTTCCCGTCGAGTCCAACGCAAGAGAGTTTGTCACTTAATACCGCCCTTATGGCCGCCCACGATATATGCATATAAATATGGGTGCACACACATATATATATATACAGTATACATTCATTCATTCATTCATTCATTCATTCACATGCACCGGCGGTAGCAGGGTCGATGCCATAAACCTCGGGATAGAAGATGAAGATCTATGGCGACATTTCAGAGCATAAATGACAGAAACCGGAGTAAAAGAAGAGACTATACGCGCTGAAAGGAAACAAAGCACGACAGAAAATACGAGAGAGATGGGGATCTCAGTGACACGAGATGTCGTCCCGTGAAGCAACCGCCGCCGCCGCCGTCGTCGTCGTCGCAACAGCAGCTGCAGCTGCAGCTTGGCGCATCGCGTGAGTACGAACGACGCGGTCGCTTCCTGTCGGTTGTCTAGTTTCTTGTAATCGCAGCGTTTCTCGCAACCTTCAGCTAATGTCGCGAATAATCATCTGCTTTTGAAGCTTCGCCTATACGCCCTATAGACTCGCTGTCAGACCGAATCTCTCTCTCTCTCTCTCTCTCTCTCTCTCTCTCTCTCTGTCTCTCTGTCTCTACGCGGATTGATGCAATAGAGCAGTATAAATGGTTGGTCGATCATTTAATTGGCTAATTGACTGACTGACTTACTTACTCATTGACTCGCTCACTGATTCACTGAATATTTTTGTCAGCCTTCTCGTCCAAATAGATAGATCATAGGCCTAAATCAAGAGCAAAGGTTTTGCAGCAGCGGCAGACGTATTCGCCCTAAAGAAGCAATCAGCACCAGGGGCGTAGCCAAGAATTTGATTTGGGAGAGCATAAATATTTTGGGTTGGTATAAATCTTAACTATAAACCACATAAACCACATATAACCACAAATAACCATATGTAAATCACATACATAACTTTAAGGTAGACTGATTGGGGGTATATATACCGATATACCCCCTCCCGCTACGCCCCTGATCAGCGCTTGTTTTCACGGTGAGTGCGGGGAGGGGGTAAGTCGGTTCAGAAGCGATGACGTCATTGAAGTCTGCGTGCGCTCTCTCTTTCGCTCTGTCTCTCATCTTTTCTGTTTCCCTAAATGGGAAGATCGATTTCTGTACAGGAAAATGAGTTAAATGACGCCAAATGTAGACTACAGAATTAAGCAAAACAAAACGCGGAATCGATTCAACTCAAGCGAGACGGAGTGAAATAAAACCGACGCCTGGTGATCGATTCAAGAAGTTAACGAAACAATGCGATCACTTTGTCGACCCTGGACTCAGTCTATTTAAATCCCAATTAGGCATTAGATGACGTCCGTTCGTTCGTCTACGGAACTAGCCGACTGCTTTCAGGTGTCTTCTATCGTGAAATTTCCGTTAATCTTTTGGCATAATTTATTATACATTTTAAATTTGCAAAGGCAAAATGATACATTAGCATAACTATCAATCGTAGACATCTATGTTTTACTGATTTACACGTGCTTTGGATGATCGTTCGGTCTATATCAGCTGGCAAAGAGCATAATAAAGAGATCTGACTTTATCGTATAGGCCTACATTTGAATTCGAACTCTAAAAATCTCTATTATAAATTTCATAGTATTTGTGATTAAACCTATAACTACCTCTCTCTCTCTCTCTCTCTCTCTCTCTCTCTCTCTCTCTCTCTCTCTCTCTCTCTCTCTCTTCCATCTCGCTGTCCAACCGGCATGTGGATCAAGTCTCTTTGGACCAAAATGCACTTCTGGACGTTGCAGATATAAAGATATTCTCAGCAATGATCATGACCAGCTCCTGTCTATGCCACAATGTTCTCAGTGTCAGATGGTGGACCAGCACTTGGATGATAAGACAAAGTGCAAAAGGGGCGTCTGGTGTCGGTCGCGGTCCCTTCCGCAAAAAGCACACATGCGTCCAGTCAGACGACAGATGGCGAACGATCAACGAGCCACCAGTCGACGCCCATTGCGCCATATCAATCGTTTACTTTCAATCCATCGCCCTTAACAGATGACAACTGCGATATAAAGATTAAGATTCCGTGTACGATGTAAAAATATGGAATTTCTGTTAACAGAAATGCAGTTGTTTCATGCAGGGGGTATATTGGTATAAACTATCCTCAAAATCCCAAGATCAGTATATATATATATATAATTATAATACAGTATAACATATATATATATATATATATATACATATATCAAATATATAATGTATAATATATATACAATAATATATAATATATATGATATTTAATTATTTATATGCAATATATATATATACATATATATATATCACTCCCAAATTTATACGCCCTCAATCAAGTTCCTGGCTATGCCCCTTGTTCTATGATTCAGAACAATTTCCTTGATGTAGGCCAATGCACTTGCAGACTATCAGTCAAATTGTAATTTTGTGATATAGGCCTATAAATGTCATCGTCATTATTTGTTGTAATTATTCTTAACCGTCTATGGCGATGAACACTGACTGTTGCAGTTGACGTGATTCGCTATCGTCATTGCTCTGGTTGCCATTGGCGTAGCCACGGGGAGGGGAACGGAGCTCCGGCCCCCATTCGACCCGGTCGTTAGATTCGCGCAAAACTGCAGTTTATTCAAGGTCCAGTCATCTGGTGGTTTTGGAATAATTGGAAGACTCTCGCCATGTGGCACGGGCAGTGTTTTATCCAGGTCTGTTAGGAGGGGAGATCCCCCCCCCCAAAAAAAAAAACTTCACAATTCCACCACCGCCCCAAAAATCGCAGCACTACAAATGTTTTTGCAATGAACTGTGCCTCTTCCCCTCCAGTCAAATCAATCCCCCCACCAAAAGCCTAGAGTCTGGATAAAGCACCGGACACGAATCTTATTGATGAAGGTAGGTTCGGGCGTTCGATTGACTTCTTGTCTTTTAGTAGAGAAACCAGGTACACGAGTCAAAAAATAATAACAGTCCGTCATAATATGATCTTTCTGTTCGCGCCGAACAGCCGGCACAGCAAATGGCATAGCCTTCCGAGTGCCTCTGAATCAGGGTCTGAGGGCACAAGTCGCACAGCAAAATGTGAGGTGCCCCTTTCTTGTCCAGGTCACCAATTTAACAGCCGAATTACAGATGCTATGCTCTCTTAGCATTAGCTTTCATTGAGCGTCTCTGAGAGACAATCGTATAATCGCCGTAGGCCTAAATGTAGCCGAACGTATGGCGACTATTTAGACATTGACAAGACATATCAACCAAAGCCAATGAATGGCTAGACATCAGTGCCGTATTAACCATATATCGCAACTGGCACACTTGCGCCAGGCCCACTGGTTCAATTTTTTTTATTATTTTATAAATAAATAAATGATACTAAGTAAGTAAATTATATTAAATCACGAACAATGAATTTTAATAAAAACACAGTACTAATTGTATTTAATTTTTAATAAATATATTTAAGGAAGTATTCTATATTTTAAAATTAATTTTCATAATATTTTGGCAGAGGTTTGAAACTTCGAACTTGGAGGTTGAGAACCTTTTAAAGTTTTGTTGCGTTGTTTGCGCCAGGCCTCCAAAAAGTTAATTCGGCACTGCTAGTCATTTCCATATTATAGCACCTTGCTACTGTATATACTTTTGATACAATTATATTCTTGCTATTATAAACTCTATGAGGTCTTTAATCCAATGAGCACCATCTCGAATGCCACTTTTTATAATTAATTAATTAATTAATTGACTGACGATGCGAGCAAACTACAACTTGTTCAAACATGCCCAGGCATGTGCATGCTGAAAATTTTCACAGAACAGATTCCAGTCTGGCCTGATCATGCTTAGACAAGCCCAGTTTTGCAAAGGAGCATTGTTGTTATGCAACTTACAGAGGCGTAACTTTTTGACTGAAATAGAGTGAAAACCATGGAAATGACTATTCCACAAAAACTGTACGTGCTGGGCAAATTCTGAATTGATATTCGCGTTAAGCAAGCTAAAGTCTATCAGAAACAGTCACCAGAGGTTAAGGAAGCAAACATTGTGTTGTGCAGTGTGACGTGGATAGAGCAAACGAAGAAAGCCATCGCTGAAAATTTCTCCTTTTCCCTCGTTCCCTGGAGAACAGAAAAATCTCTCCAGCAATGTTTTGCTGTTCATCTTCATCAGAAATCGAGTAATTAGTGAATCCCTCAAGGCCTCGTAAACCTGTCACGTGATTGCCTCAGTGAGGCCAACGCGACGGATGGAGTCCGCCCTGCAGCAACGTCTCCCCAGGGTCATCACGCTTCGCTCAAGAGAAGAAGCAGGAGCAGTAGAACTGAATGCAGCAGCAGCAGCAGCTGCAGCAGCAGAGAAGACGATGACAGATAGGCGCAAGTAAGTAACGATCGGAAGGCGGCGAACAGAACGACGTCACCTTCCTTCGAGGTCATCATCTTCTATTGAGTCATTCGATGTCATCCGTCTCTCAACTCCAATCCATTTTCATCTACTCCGCTATCTTAATTTATTCTCTCTCCATCTATCACTCTCTCTATCGCTCATCCACCCATCCATCCGTTCGTCCGTCCATCCATCCATCCATCCATCCATCCATACATCCATCTCTCTCTCTCTCTCTCTCTCTCTCTCTCTCTGCCGTCATTTGTTAAATATAATTCCACCTACACCCTCTCACTCTTTAGTCAAAGCGTCGCAAAATGCGTTCGCTAAAAACGCTAAGCTAATCGTCATATTTCTAATCTATTTTGGGAGAAATTGTATCTAGTCTCTTTCCTGAAGCCTGTACTAGTTTTAATCCGCCACAGAGCACTGCGCTTTAAATAGCGGTAATTCGATCAATGATCGCTACGTAAGTTTCTTTGTTGAGGCGCGGGTTGAACTGCGAATGTGAATTCGATTTAGCTACCTTTATTCTGTCTTTGTTTTCAACTGCAATGGTCTCTGTCTAAGGAAGGAAGCAGTATGCCTATTTCTACAAGCATCGTGTCAGGCTCACGTGGAAAGGGATTTTGATATTTCCTGACAAATGTGCATAGCCTTCAGGTTCAACGAAGCTATTTAAAAAGACATCATTATTACATATGTTGAGTTGCAAAATGACAGAATGAAAGAATCTCGGCATGCGCTAATCAGCGGTCGACCATTGATTCTTTCCCGTCAGCACCGAGAAGACAAGTACATGGGAAAATGAAAGGCTTCAATCCCTGTCATCCTCGATGCAAGCTCCTAGCTACGGGTCTCTCACTATTAATATTTCGATGCGCCATTGGTTGGTTTCTCCGGTTTAGTGAAGACGAAGCGATAGAAATTTCTAGAACAGGTGAAATCATACTATGGCAGGTTACTGTAGACTGTAATTTCTTGATTTTACCAGAATTTAAAACATTCTAACTGGACAAAAATGCACTCTCATTTGACTGCGAACTAGTTAGAATCAGTGGCGTATAGCCAGGATTTCCGAAAGGGGGGATTGGTTTTTATTTTTCACCGTAGCCAACTTTCCAAATATCTTGACAAGCAAAAAAAGTTATAATCACTCATTTTTTCCGATAAGCAAAAAAGGTCCTTGCCTCTTAAACACCCTTACATTCCATACCCAAGGCGGGGGTTTGACCCTCAAAATCGCGTCAAAAAATTAAAAATGCGTGACAACTGACAACTCATTAAAATATTTTGTTTTCGGCAGCCAAGGGTTGTTTTAAACCCCCTTGGCTATGTCACTGGCTAGAATATAAAATTAATCGCTGATATTAAATCACGTGGGCCTATGGTCGTGGCCATAATGATTAATAAACGTGTGGAATTCGATGCGCTATTTGTGATAATGTTGCTTTCATTGTCGCGTGGAATGCTTTAAGAGCCTCCACAATGCAAGAGCACGTAAACTATCTTCTTGTCATAGACTAGTAAATAATAATGCACAGTGTTCACAATAATAATAAGCAATAATGCACAATGCACAGCGCTCTGTGCATTCCGTACTACTGCCTACTACTGCTGCTGCAATGATGCTAATCCGAGAGAATAATTACGACATGACTTCTCCAGTTATTTGTTTTTTTCTCGACGCACAACTCGAAGTGTAAACCAGTAACCTCCCTCTCACCCTCCCAACGTTCCAACTTCTTTTCTTTCGTCTTCCTCTTCGCACTTCCTCTGCACTTCCTTTCTGAATCTCGAGTTCTGCTGTCAGACGACAGCTCGATACCGGGTTCACTGAGTACAGAATGTGCGAGTCTGCTGCAGTGTGTGTGTGTGTGTGTGTGTGTGTGTGTGTGTGTGTGTGACACCGATGAAATTTTCTGACCAAAAGAACGATTCCAGGAGTATGTTCGCATTACATCTGAATTCCATCTTATCTTCTACATGTACAGTAGACCTGTATAAGCGCTTTTCTAGAACATGCAAACGAAGGCGGAAGAGTCAGTCAATTGAGGATCATTTGTCATTGGCGTAGCAACGGAGGGGAGATGGCACTGGGGGGGGGGGAGGACGGCCGTCTACTACGTGTAGTCTGGCTGGGACAGGGCGTGGGATTTGTGCAAAACATATATGAGACATTTTGGGATGGGTGTAGAGCATGCTCGAAGAGAATACGCGAATGCGTTTTTTACCCGATAATTTCGGCATGTCTCCCATTCCGGAACCCTGGTTACGCCCAGTAGCATGCAGAGGGGTGGGGCGGTGGCCCCGGACGCCGACCCGATGGGAGACGCCAAAATTGACTCGGCGACCATTTGTTATCGACTTGGATCCAGGCACCCACCACTCTTTGCGTGCCACTGGCTACGCCACTGTCATTTGTAGGCGGTTTCTCATCAGAAAGACACGTGAGAAATAGCGCTATGCCTATGAGTCGATTAAGTAAGTAAGTAATATCTGGTGGATTTATGTAGCGCTTTGGAAAGTAGCACAACGGTAGCTGTTTAATCTTATAATTATAGGCGCTTAGACTTTCTTAAAATAGCTATGGGAAAGGTGAATGATCAGCCAGGCTATGGTCAATATATCCGAAGGGCAGTGATGCCAGGTTGGTATAGCAATAGAGGAAGTGATTTTAGTCTTCAGATGGCAGCGAAATGTCGTTGAATCTTTAAGGGGAAACGTTTCACTGGTGCCTAGTTTTTAGAATTCTTCATCGGCCAAGGCTTTAGTCAGGCATTCAGTAGAGCCAATGCTAGGAACATCTAGAATTATAACAGCCATTCTGAGGAGTCGTTGACAGCGTGATATATTCTAATCGATGACTCTGATACCTCCAGCTGCAACCACTCCTGGTCTTCTTCGGACACCTGTTACGCTACGACGTCACGTTGTGTTGGCGTATCGTCACATTATCTCCGTGTTATTAGTAGACGACCTTACGGTGATTAGCCGCCTAACCGTCTTTGAAGTTTCCAACTTTGTATATAGGCGGCTTGAAAAAATGGAGAGCGAGTTTCTGGTTGCGTCTGATGAATTGTGAGACTGTTTTGAGCAAATAGACGTTGCAAGAATCCCG
The DNA here is from genome assembly GCA_018105865.1 of Metaphire vulgaris. NCBI lineage: Eukaryota > Metazoa > Annelida > Clitellata > Crassiclitellata > Megascolecidae > Metaphire > Metaphire vulgaris. The sequence continues at coordinate 7,794,984 of CM030844.1, forward strand.
GTTCATGCTTTAGAACATTTGGATTTTTTATTTTGAGTTCCACAGCGTAGCTTCAAACTTTCAACGATAAGATCGCAGCAAGAAATAAATGGCAGGGACTTAGTTCAACCAGCCTCTCGTCTGCAATCACACACAAAATACACGCCTACACAATTATAGATACTACAGCTCAACTATATATAAATATAATTATATAACAGCTATATAAATATATATAAATATAATTAATAATATTAATTGTTTTTGTGTTGTACAAATGAATGTATGTATGTATATGCGTATATTTGTGTATATAGGCCTATGTGTGTATTCTCACATGCCAGACAACTTAACATGCAGAATTTAGAATAATTTGCTTCCAGCAGTCACCATCTGCTTCAGACAATTTGTCAATTATTTTGTCTCTCTTGGCGGACGAACAGATGCGGCTCTCTTTGGATTTTTATTTTTGAGTTCCGCTACCAACACAGCGCATTTCCTGCATGTAAATAGGTCTATGACTTAGTATATATATAGCATACATACATATATATATATATATATATATATATATATATATATATATACACACAGTACATATATATATATATTTATTTATAATATGTTTCTTAACAGTGTTCAGTCATTCTTCACCTGAAATTTTGTGATATGAATTTCGTGAACAGTCAGGTTTAGTCGTATCAACGTGGATACTGCATGTGTTCCCCCTTTTAGACTCAATTTTCTTTTTCTTCTTCCGTCAATATCCCTCCTCATCCGCAAGAAATGCTCTTGTCCACCGGTCGACTGAAAATACTGCCGCAGGGCTGAAATCTTTGCTCAGCATCATAGGCCTACCGCCGTGTCCAATACAAAGACTTCCGAGGATCCAGAACGCCACCACTGGATCATCACTGAGACGTCTGGGCATTAGGTCTATCGCATTCAAACGATTTCCTAAAAATCTCGACTGGCTACAGTGGCGGTTCCAAGAATTCTTGGTGGGGAGATGCAATGAATTTCTAGGAAGTTGGTGGCAGAGTCGTAAACCTGGCGTCAACATTGGGGGGTATAGAATAATTTTTAAAAGTTGACCCTCCAGAAATATAAATATCCCCCATTGGGACTCAATTTTCATTTTATTCTGGGGACTTAAAATCCTCCATGAAATACGTCTTGACAAGCCAAAAAGAAGGTCATCCTGATATTTTTATATTTTTCCCTCTCCAAATACCCTGACAAGCAAAAAAGGTCATCCAAAATGAGAGAATGTGGAACGCCACCACTGGATCAACATCATAGGGTAGGATAGAATTTTTTCCATATATTCCAAAACATTTCCTATAATTGATACTCTGTCCCCTGCCAACTAATTATTCAGGGGACCGTCCCCCGGAGTCCCCCCGTGTTTTACGCCCATGGTTGGTGGGAGGATGCAATGAAATCCCAAAAAAGGTTGACAGGCAAAAGGGGCTGTCCATTAATTATGTCAACAATTTTTGGGCAATTTATGACCCCCTTGTCAACAACTGTCAACTTTCAGTGACCCCCCTATAATTATGTCAAAAACTTTTGACCCCCCCTCCCCCACTAAGACCAGTGACGGGTCGCCCTAAAAGTTTAGAAGGTTATTATTTTTGCAGCGATGAGACCTTTTCTCCTTTCTTTTGTTCATCAAGGGTCATAATGTGGTGGTGATGACCTTGATTTTTGCTTGTCAGGCTTTTTTCCGTTGTAATAAATAGTATTTCATGAAATTTCCTATTTTTATCATTTGTGAAAAATGAAATCGTTGACGTCAACTTCTCTTGATCCCCATCCCCTGTCAACAACTGTCAAACTTTTTCAAACTCTTCCCCTAATTTGTTGACGTAATTAATGGACAGCTCCAAAGAGGTCATTACTCATTAGCAGTGTTTTGGCCAGTAAATAATGAAATAAGCCTTGCTTTAAAAAAGGCATGACAAGCAAAAAGGTAATCAGCTCTGTTTTGCACACAAGGAAAGCGGTTCGGGCCCGGTAAACCATGAAAACGCTGACAAGCAAAAAAGAAGGCTCGGTGGGGAATGCATCTCCAGTCATCCCTAACGTGGAACTCCTTCTGACTTGCCACCTGTTTATCAGAAAATCGGATTCAAGACGCGCCTATTAATTTATGAAACAACCTCAGTACTTGAAATTCATGCTAAATTACGAAGACACATTCAACGGGATCTTTTGGTTCTCCGCTAAATGTAGGTCTACTTTAGCACATAAGTAAAATCACGTGATTTATATAGGGCTTCCGAGGGTAATACCGTGGCTGCTTGCTTATTCTCGTGCGTTCAGAACTATCACTGCACAATTAGTTTAGCAGAGTGAGCTTCTTTTCAGATCCAAACAATTGGTACTCTCTTTTAATCTGTTCGTCAGATCTTTCAATGAACTAAGAACTTCAAATCGAGACTAAATCGTATATCTCTTCCAGAAAATGCATCATTATTTTTCACTGATATCTCTGACAATGATATAATCTATTTTCAATACAGTGCCGTCATTTATCCGAAACGATGCTAAATAATAATCATACTAATATTGTATAAGTCTACAGATTCCCCATTTCTTTTTCTCTCTAATGCATTCAATGAAAGTCTGAAGCATATTCGTAAAGTTACGTCGCTATTTCATCACAGAAGTTCTAAAAAACCAAATAATCGCACCAAAATAATAACATTTAGATAAGTTTTAAGTTTACCAACAATGAAAATTATTGTATTAATGTGTTACCGGAAGTATCTTTTTTGTCGCCTTTCATGATACAACCAGAACGACTGTTTGGGTGTTGACCCTGGAAAGTCTATAGGCCTACGCGTAAAAACGACCGCCACTTGTCAGTATGTCTGTCGGTGAAGAATACCGAATACCAGTTTTCCGTTGGAAATGTTATTTCGTCGGCGTAACGACGTCTCTTCTTCCGCGGCTATCAACCGTGTACATCGCCGCTCGCCGAGAATCGCCGGTCGTCCTTGCACCACCTGACCGGCCAGTTGACAAGAAGAATTAGTGCGTCGACCGGAGGACGAGGAGGGCGAACGGGCGGACGAGTGGGCGGACGACCAATCGACCGACCGACCGTCACACGCACTCAGCTGCAGCGCTCAGCACAGCTGCCGGGGCCAGCCTTCGACCCTCGCCTGGCAATGAATCGGTGCACTCAATCTACGATTTTCAGGCAAAAGATGAACAAGACTAGAGAGAGAGAGAGAGAGAGAGAGAGAGAGAGAGAGAGAAAGAGAGAGAGATCTAATGATGGACAGACAGGACAGACAGACAGACAGACAAATGACAGACAGACAGACAGACAGACAGACAGACAGACTAGAGCTACTAGAATTGCAGACAGACAGACAGACAGACAGAGACAGACAGAGAGAGAGAGAGAGAGAGAGACTGAGACAGAGAGACAGACAGACAGAGAGGGACGGACGGACGGACGGACGGACGGACGGACGGACGGACGGATGAAAGGTGGAAGAGAAATAGCTGAATGATTCCGAGGTGTAGTTGACTTTCCACACGAGTAAATGCACCATTGATATACGAGAAAAGATTGGCTCTCAGCCTCCTCTTCTTCTTCTTCTCTCCTTTTTCATTTTCCTCGTCGTGTCATGGATCGTGATTCTATTGAGGATCTCGGATGATCCGAGACGAGTTGTTCCTTATGCGCCAACTCAGAATCATTCATGCGTGAACATCGAGCCCCCGACATCTATTCCGAATTTTATGACATCTAGGGTCTTATGGAACCATGTTTAGTATTGTCTACAGCTGCGGCAGCTGAATTTCATTAATTTGAACCGTATCTTGGCGATAATCGGTAAAAGTCAAGAGCGGTCATAAAAGTTATCCTGACCTGACATCTCTGGGCAATTTCAGAGAAGACAGAATTCGAGGGAATGTTCCCTCGGGCACCCCACATGCTCCCATTCGACGTCTGCCTGAGCCGGTGCAAGCCTTCGAAGAGCCGTCGACGAAAGGCACGATAAAGGAGGCTAGTGCTAGCGCAGTCAGTGTGCGTCATTTCACACAAATTTTCTTTTGGGGTAAAAAATTTTTAAAATTTTCTTTTACAATTTTATAATTGGAAATTTTTCAAATATTCTAAAGACGACCTTTTTTTTAATGTCACCTATGGTTTTTTCTTTTCTTATTGCACATTAATACTGTTATAAATTATAATATTTTCATTTCCTTGGGGCCAAACGACCGCCTGTTTTTGTTTTTCTGTTGCACATTACCGAATACATTATAGTTAATATTTTCATTTTCTTGGGCGTAACGACGTCTCTTCTTGACGGCTCTCAACCGAGTCATTGCCGCTCGCCAGTGTTTATTCTTCCCACCTTGACACATTGGGGGCATTTTGGAATGTTTGGGGAGGGGGACAAGGTCTGAGTCTCTAAAAATCTTGACAAGCAAAAAAGGTTATCTTCCTCTTAAAATGTGGTGACGAGCAAGACAAAGGTCATCCACCCTCCTGAGATGCCCTGGCAAGCACAGAAGTTGTCATCCTTACATTTTTCCCTCTTCAAAAAATACAAGCCCCCCGTCATCACACTTGGGGGATTTCTATCTCCCCATGCAACATATAACATTTTTGGGGTGGATTTTTTAACTTGAGGGGATTCCCCTGAGAAGGCCTAGAATAAACACTGGTTGAAGCGCCGTGAAAAGTGATGCATGAAAACGAACATCGTCGACGACGCCTCCCGTACTCTCCGTCACACGCAGCCGTCATTAACGCGAGGTGTGTGGTCCGACGTTCTCCTGGCAAATGCGCCGCGGAATTCGTTCGAAGAAACCATGAAAACGTGTTCACTGACATTTAGGGCAGACGAAATGCGGCGAGAACAGCCGAACATTCGTCGGAAAACTGGAGTGGATGGGTCTAATTCACAGCATGGACATGGGACATCGACTCATCACTAAATGATTCCACGAGGGAAGAACGCAAGAGCTCAAAAGTAAATTTAATATGTGGGAAGGTAAAGACCTAGTTGGTCCATTAAACTATCTCCTTTAATGACTTATGACCAGAGGCGTAGCAGCTATATGGACAACCTGGCCAAATGCCAAGGGCCTCCGTTGCAGCCCTACCTGCAAAGGGCCCCCGACCTCAGTCACCCGACCCTCTAATTCGACGTCTTAGGGTCTGCAAGTGCAAGACCGACATCTGGAATTTACGTTTGATAAGGGCTGTTTATAAATTATGTCAACAATTTTGGGCATTTTGGACCCCTTCCCCTTGTCAACAACTGTCAACTCTCTAAAAATCTTAACAAGCAAAAATTATCTTTCCAACAACTGTTGACCCCTCCCAAGATCAATGACAGGTCCCAATAACAAGGTTATTATTTTGTCATAATGACCATTTTTTCCTTTTTTCCTCATCGAGTGTCAAAATGTGGTGGTGATGACCTTTTTCTAATGCTTTTATCCATTGTAATAAGTAGTATTCTATGAAATTTCCTGTTTTTGATTATTTGAAAAAAGTGAAATTGAACATCGTCAACTTCTCTTGACCCCCGTCCCCCGTCAACAACTGTCAAACTTTTCCAAACCCCTCCCCATAAAACTGTTGACGTAATTAATGGACAAAATAAGAGATCGCCGAAAATAGCAGAAAGGGTCCCCTGCCCGTTATTCGATAATGGACCCCGAGACATTTGCTATGCCACTGCTTACGACGGAATTAGCCTCGACACAAAAGTAAATGGATGTGTGGGAAGGTATATATATATATATATATATATATATATATATATATATATATATATACAACCTGCAGTGGCAAAGGTCCCCATGGTCCCCCCGACCTGCAAAGGGCCTGTATTGAATGCCTGACCCCTAGTGGCCCCTTTGGACCCTATACTTACTTCTACATACCTATCAACATGGGCGTCCACAGAAATTTTTCTAGGGGGGTGCAAGACAGGGTTGCTGTGAGAAATGAAATGAACAAATTTCCAGGGGTGCAAAACAAGGTCTTGTGACAAAAGAAACAAGTAATTTTTCTTTTTTGCATGACTTCACAATTTTTCCAGAAGGGTGCAATTGCACCCCTTTGCACCCCCTCCGGACGCCCATGCCTATCAGCAAATGATTGGCCCCCATGCTTAGAAGTTGCCACCCCAACGGTCCCCACTTGCCAGATCCTGGAGCCGCCACTGTATATGGATTTGGTATTCAACTCAACCATACGTTATATATATATATATATATATATATATACCGAGGTCGTTGGCATAGCCACAGGGGTCCGCCCCCCGCCCCCGTATAGACTATATGCGCGTCTGCTGCTGCTGCGGGATAGGCCTACGTGCGTCAATCAGATGTAGGCCTAAGCGGATGGATCTAGCACGGTCTGTTTAGTGCAATCCAATAACATGTACGCACTGTTGGCAAACATTCATCGGCGTAGCGAGGGAGGCATAGGGCCGCCGAGGCGCCGAGATGGAGAGGGGCGCCAAAATCGGGTTTTGTGTTAGTGTAACAAAAAGCAAGCAAACAGTAAAAAGGTAAATGCGTCATAATCACTCGACTCGTATAGTGAAATAATTAATTGACGACCTTGTTTTGCTCGTCAAGATTTTCGAAGTTGAAGAGTGCCCCATCAGTAGTATGTTTTGGCCCCCGGGCGACGGATACCCTGCTACACCACTGCAAACATCATCAGTAGAGATGATTGGCGGTATTTGGCGATCCATGCAGACCATGCAGCGACTCGAAATGTCTTAGTCTTAGACATTAAGAGCAGGACTTTTTGTAAAAAATATTTTCCGGAACACAATAGTCAGAAGTCAATTGTCAACTTGACGTCGGCTAGCGCCCAAACAGTTACTATAATGATTATCATCAATGCAACATTAAATTCAAACATAGAAAATTTAGAACTATATTTGTTCTCTATTTTCTATTTATGAATTTTATGTTCCAAAAAATATGTTCAGATTTTCATATTTTTTTTCGAACGCCATTCCGCCTCGTTCTGGCACAAAAACCCTGGTTAAGAGATTTCGGATCATGAACAGAGGGGGGTTGAAAATGTCTTTTTTGCATATGTACTATATGGATGAGCCCCCATTGGCCAGGATAGAATATTAATATGGCCTGCATAGTGCATCATTATCAGAGCCCTACATAAATTGAACGTTAGTTTTCTAAGTGAAAGGCAAGCACTATGTAAAAACAATCACAATCAATAACACTAAAGAAAGCTTTGTAAAGATGTCACTGAATAACCAAACTCTTAATTCTACACTTGTAAGTACTGCTTTATTTGCCAAAATAAAATAATGCACTTAAAAAATAACCACAAAAAACTATTACACAAAGCAAATTTCACGCCATATCACAAATAACATTACAATGCACTTCATATAACTCTAACATATTACAGTATTACCATATTTTAAAACACATAACACATGAAAATATTACCGAACACTGCACATATCCTATGGGATTTTCTCCATATGCCATGCAATATAAATATGGGTATGTGACATGCTTCAAACTACAACAACAAGATGGGCACCATCATTTTCTACAGCACTTGAGATTTTTAAAAATTAAAACATAATTTTGTTCTCTCGTTTAAAACAAGTTTAATGACTGCTAACAATGGTCATGATAACCTTAATCTTGACTAGATAATATAAACATAAATACAGCATTGCATAAGAGGTTCAACGATCTGACTGGTAATGCGATAATTATAATTGTTTTACAACCACAAAAGGTGTTCATTAGTGGCAAAGGTAACAGTGTATGTGTGTGTGTGTGTTGGCAGGTGTGTGTGTGTAAACAAACAAATGCCCATTTCAATAGTGCTTTCAGTCAGCATAATTATAAATCTGACATATGGAAATTTGCAATAAAAATATTTATATACAAAAACATGAAATTTTTTTTTGAACAGTGCTTCATATTATTCTTTATTATTCTTCTTCTTTATAAATATTATTAATACTATAACACAATACATTTCAGCCACAAAGTTATTACCAATACATACTGTAAAATCTGTCACTACTAAACAAATACGAAAGCATTTCTACCATTTGAACTACCTGCAAATAAGTCTTCAAATGGTGGGCATGAAAGGTATCATAAAAGGTATCAAGCATTGATCTTAAAAAGCTCTTTTCTGCACCATTAAGCCAATTAGAAAAGTACAAACACTAATAGATCAATACTTTTGGTGACATTTTGCCCCAGGCACTATAAACTCTTAAAAACCTACTATACAATTAGTATATCAAATACCAATATCACAAGTCAGTAAACACTTTCAAAAACAATTTGTGGCAATTAATTGTAAATTAAATTTAATCATTATGGCGATTATTTTGATCTCGTCATTGTCAGGTTCTCTTTCCTGAAACAGGTTCAGGGCTCCATTGTTTCCATTCCATTGACCTATTATCAATAACTTATTCTCACCTTATAAACTTTCCCTTCACTTAGTCAAATGATAACTATTTACTACATTATCTAAATAACTTAGCCTTTGCTCTACTATGTATAGTGCAAAGTTAACTTAACATATAATAAACATAGCAAAACAATCGATGTGTTATACGGTCATCAACTTAGTTCAGCAAAACAGTTAATAGTTCATAAAAGCAGTCCAATATAGCTGGATTAAGACATAATCTATAACACAAATAGCTTGAAGATGGGATGATACTAAGAAAATAAACTGTAAAACACAACAAAGAAAGGATCAGAATTTTAAGGCCAACTCACATCACAAGATCAGTGGTGGGAATCATATTACAATGATAATGGCACAATGATAACAGCAACAATGACAGCATCATGAATTAAATAGGCAAGTCAACAATTAAATATCCAAGAATAAGCCTAATATGACTAATTATGAAAACTAAAATACCATTAACAATAAGAAGGTTATTCCTCAAATTATCATCAGGTCTATATGTTAATAAATTGCTGCTAACATTTAAGTAAAGCAAAAAATTCTGTATTGATCGATATAGTATATAATAATGACTCCCATATAATAATGACTCCCCAGTCATTATTATCTGTATAATAATGATGGGAGTCATTAATATGTATATAATAATGACTGGGGAGGTATTACTATATGAGAGTTAAAATAATATGCTACACCGGAATCAATGTGCCTGCTGAAAAAAAATCACTAACTCTGAGGCCAACAATCACAACATTTTGTAAATATGAATTATGCAAAAACAAAATAAAACTGAATTATTAAAGTTCCTCCATAGTCACTACAAATACTCTTTTTCAAAATGCTTAAGAGAATACCTTTTATTCACATTTTGACTTGCTGTAAAAATAATGTGATATTATATCTCCATCCACAGTCCACTGCGAGAAAGAATTCCACAGCAACAAATTTTAACATGGAATTCAAATCAAATGAGAATTCTTTATGCCACAGTCAAATGCCATAAGGCCTCAATCACCGAAAGACAAGATTCATGCAACTTTACTTCAAATCTATGCATTTCGATTCCAGTAAAAATACCGATGTATCTGCACAATCCGCATCTGTTTGCTTTCAAAGACTGAGCCATTTTGCCCTCAAAGAAGCATCAATTACAGAAAAACAGCAGATTGTCAGACAATAGAAAATAGCGTGAAACATAAATTGTCAACTATTACAAAGACTCTATAAAAGCAGAGAAGATTGTGAACGCATCAAAGAAGTGCGATCATTCTGGTCCAGTTCATGACTGCACTGCATTCCATGTGGCCAGATATCTGACAAATCGTTGTCTCAGCTCGTTGGACAAACAACTAAACAGTTTCAATAAAATGAATATGGATGCATTTTGATGCACTGCACGACAAATCAAGCCCTGTTTTTTTAATTTCAAATATTGTAAACTTGAAAATAAAATTAAAATCTGCATGAAACAAACCTTATCCGGTACATATATTCGAATAATTTCAAAACTTGTTCTAATCAAAGACTTCATGTCAAGTTTATGTTATTACAACATAACAATTCTGTTTCTAAGTGCAGGCACCATTGTTTAAGTTGATTATTAAAGAATTCACACTTGAATTTTTGCACAAAATGTTCTGAGGTGTTTTAGATTGCAGGAGCCAATGGAAGGAGCCAGTTAATTGAAATATACGGTCAAGTTGCTATAAATGACACTTCTTACTATGAGAGGAGTGGAACAATTGGCGGGGAGTAGCCACAAAAGACGGTTGGTGAGATAAGAAGGGGTTAGGCCTTAAAATGATGATGACAAGAATTATTTCCCTACACTCAATTACCTGAATACTATCTGTAATAATCAAGAGTGCTTTTCTCAATCTAGAAAACTAGAAAGAAAATTATCAACCGTAACTGTTCATTAAAATGAAGATGGTGATAGAAATGACAGATCTATGGTAAATATAGAAATACATAAATTGAAAATAATCTCTTAATTTGCAACCTAAGAATCCCAATTCCTGCCTCAAATCATTTACATCTGATATTACAGTGTGCTTTAACTTACAACAGTAACATAACAAATGATACGGATACCTTTAAGGATATAATCCGTCAAAAGTGTGGGAAGGTTTGAACCATCGCTGTCGATTGCTTTAAGAACTGAAATGCAGTGTTACATAATTTTGTACTTTCTTCATAAGTTTTCTATAAAAATTCCAAGAATGAGCAAGATTTGTTGTATAAAACTGAGGTCGGCAACCTTTTGGACAGCGAGGGCCAATTTGCTATGGCAGTGTCTGTCCGAGGGCCATGTTATTAAATAATTTTTCGACGGGTCCCAAATTTTTAAATTTTATTTCTTAAAGAAAGTTTGTGCTGGAAAAAGTTCAAAAGTTCTAAAAAAATATACATATCAAGTGTGAAAAATTAGTGATGACCTTTTTTTGCTTGTCAGATTTAAGAAAGGGCGATGACCTTTTCTACAAAAAGCTGTGGGGGCCGGAGGGTCGGATTAAACTCACTGGCGGACTTGATGTGGCCCACGGGCTGTAGGCTGCCGATCCCTGTACTAAAACCATCACGACATGAATCTGGGCAGAATTGAAGTCAGATTACAGGAAAATAATGAAAACAGGGCAATTTCCATGTAAATCACTACTTGCATGGTCAGTACAAAATCAGAAACAGATCAAAATGGTATAGAATATATGTAATCATTAATAGTTAAGAGATAAGTGTCTGGGAGGTCAATCATTACATTAAAATGAAATCAATCAAAACAAAAAGGCAGAACAAATTTCCAGGACTCCATTTGTCAGTAAAAATTTGCTGTACTAGGTTTTAAAAAAGACAGATCAGACCATATAAACCTCAGAAAATGATAAAACTTACTTTTCACATAGACCTCCAGAAGTTCTGCACTTATTGGTTCTGCGCTCGGATAAAAAGGAATCTGAGTAGTTAAATTCTGGAACACACCGACATCCAAGTGCATAGTTAGATATAATAAAAGAATATATGGAAAATTGCATGTTACAAGTTCTGCTGAAAGCAACAACAAACATACAGCCACCGATATGCCTGAAGTTCAGTTACATATGGCCAATTATATAAGCTCAATTTCACAAACATTTATTACAAGATAATTCCTGAACATGTATGCCATATAAATGTCACAGTTTCATGAAATATTTTTAAAATCAAACAGAAAACTGTTTCTATTCACATTTACAGCTATGCAATTATTAAAAATATCAGAACAAATCAAATCACTACATGAAAATCAAACCTTTAACAATAAGTCGACATAACTCACGTAGTCCAAATAACTAAAGTATTTCTATCTATGATATTAAATCTTGTTCAATTTTGTTTTTACCGAAATATTGACGTTTGCTTCAGCTGTAGGCATTGTTCCGCGCTTTCGGTCAGACTGCAGTTCCCGTTTTTTCTTTTGTATGCTAACATGCAGGGAGATAAACTGGTTCATCAACTCCTTTTCATATTCCAGTTCATCGCGTAGAGCCAGCTGCTGAATCAGAACCTCTGAATATTCACGAACAGTGGCATCAAGTTCGTCATAGAGTTCACTCAGTGCTCGAACGGACCAACCATCAAGATCTAACGAAAACAAGTAATGTGGTTACTTACGTGAGAGTTAAATATCAGCGTATTCTGCAGCACTTGCAACTATATAATTTAGTTAACTGCATACAGTCATGTAACGGTAATAAGTTATCTGTTTTATTCCAGTCTTAGCAAGATTTTGCCAATCAATCCTCCCACAGCAGATGCAAAACTCAACTATTAACCAAATTTACGGTAATAGAATAACAATAACTGAATTAAGAAAAAATTGCAGGTTTACAATTAAATGAAGATTTCAAAAAAGAAATCTATTCATAGTATAATAAAATTTTAAAAATATATTCAGAAGAATTGTCAAATGTATTCCTGAATATTAGAATCCAACACCAAAGAAAACGGTTCTGGTGAAAACTCACATGCAAATTGCAACACTAAGACTAACCACTGGTAAATCAATACCAAGTAATTTTGAGCATTGAAAAATTATGAAAAAATTCCAGTTAATAACATTTGTTATAAAGCATCTAGAATGATAGTGCATCACAAACATACTAAACTAACACCCTCACAAAAAATTGAAAAGGTGATAAGAAATAACTACTAGTATAACAAGCAGACAAATAATAACACAGAAACACTACCTGTGCTTGCTTCTGTAAATCAACAACAATTAAGACCATTACTAATAGAAAGATCTCAATAATAGCTCTTATCAACAGCTATATCACAACTCTTCAAAATCGCAAGCAGAATGTCAGCTTATCAAAGTAAATCACTGTGTTCAAACAGAATGAAAATGATTTTAACTGAAATGCATAAAACAGTATTGAAATGCATTCAAAATTACTGAACAAATCTAATCCTTCATAGTCTCTGAAGCAACTAAACATTTTCAATGACACCAAATAATTAAACTACAATTTAACCTTAAATTTTATTAAATTTTATTAAATACTGCTTGTTATTCAGTTGAATACTGGCACTGAATTAAACTGTATTAAATTCAAAATTCCAAGTTGAAGCTCTACAGTAGCTAATCGATGTGGAAAACTTGTTGTGAAAAGGTTTCAAGCTGACATTTTTACCTTATTAACTATCTTTTCAGGCTGCAAAATTATTTTAATTTAAGAAATTACCCATATAAGATATGTTCAATAAATCTTCACTCAATTATATCAAATTTCTCTCTGCCAGAGAGGGAGAGTTGCGAACACTCTCCAAACAGTCAATTTTGAAAGTAAACCTAGAGAACTCCAGTCCAACTTCGTTGAATTCTGTTCTGCTGCTGCCAAAATCCTCAAAATTGCTCAAATTCAATTTCAAATTGCTTTGCTTCCAAATTAGGACAATTTATCACCACTTTCAGCTGGAATATCACACCATAATGCTTTGTTGCCACCATTTTTGCAAGAGCATCTCTCCGACCAAATTTTCATAGGGCCAGGTGAAAACGCATGGTTGTGGCAAATAATCAGCGATAATACTCAGTATATTGAGTACATTTGGCAAATAGATAGCTAATAAAGTAATATTTACATCATTTGCAGGAATTCTTGGTATGGCCAGCTAACAAGGGCAACGCACGCGAGAATTCTCAGGACGGCTGGTAAAGGGGTTAACATTCATGAAGAACTTACTGCTCAGCAATGACTTCTTTAATTCTTGGCTCCTTTCCCTAAATTTCAAAAGTTCAGGAGGAAAACCTTCAAGTTCATCAGAAGATGCAGGAGGTGAGTCCTATACACCAGAAAAAATTTAGCCATAATAAAATGCAATGTAATAGTATATTTGTATAGTGCCTGTTCTGAAGATGATCACTCAGAAGCATTCCCACTGTGGTAATATCTGCATAATGATAAAAAATACGACTTTTAAGTCATTCCGAAAGGAGGGCCATAGAATCAGTAGCTGTTAAACTACATATTCTAGGGTCAAGAGTATTTCAGGATAGGGTCAACTGACTTGAAACCTCATTTCACGAATAAGGAGGTTCATGTTATGAGAACAGTGACTCGATCTTGAGTTGTGGACTGAAGACATGGCCGACCAATGATAGAGCAAAGAGGATGGAGTAGCTCTGACAGATATGATGGAGTGGTACCAACCAATAAGAGAAAGAGCAACTGCTCTCAAGTCATGAAGCTTAACTTGGACAAGATAAGACAGCCAGTGTAGAATAGACTCGCAAATAACAGCTGCAACAATGTCCAATATTATTTGAGACAGCAGGTCTGCATTTACTCATCATGAAGTGCAACCACGTAAAATAAACAAGGTTTAATTTACCCAGCGTAGCACCATTCAATATAAAAAAATGAAATCTGCATGGCTGAAAATAATAAATTATATTTACATCTAGCATTCCTTCAAGTTCACTGATAATTTGTTCAGCTGTAAACATTGGTTCCTGGTTTAGACTTGATATGATTAAGGAGTGGAGGTCAAAGGCTTGTTGCAGTTCTTCATCATCAGAAATATCCAAATCACTTGAATGACTCGTCTGGAAAAGAATCAAAGCAAGCAAATTAGTACAATCAATTTTTCATCAATATATCATTCTTCTTCCTAACGAATGCTTTCCTTCCGAAGCCAGGCAACGACATCAAGTTGAGCCTAGTGCAAGCTTCTGAGTCCTCCAGAGAAGCTCGTTAAGGAGCAATCATTGACAATGCGTGACATTATTTGTCTGCTACTATACAAGTGCAATTTGGATTTTCTATGAAGCCCCACTGGTGGAGTTATGCTGCACACCAGCTGTGATTGGTTCGATGGTGATTGAGCTTAACGCGCCAGATCAAAAGTGGGTTGAAGCGTTTGTGTGGTCAGGCGATAGGAAGGTGTTTGTCACCTGTTGAGCTGCCCAGTTTTTCCACCATGCATCCGAGATATTCCAAGTCAAGTCTGGGAAATGTGACCAAATTGGGATCTAGATGGCAGATGCTAGATTGCAAACGCAGATGTTTGGATGGTCGAACAGATCCGAGCGGATGGGCAAGTCTAGCCGGTGATGAATTCATTCAGTGAATTTAGCGGTGAAGTCTGCGCGTCGAATGTCAGGTGGTGCTATGTGGTAAAGACTGACACACAGGAGTGGATCTGATTGTACCTGAAATTGTCCACACTGCCAAATTGAGGCTGTAATCAATTAGATGTGAGAGTGCACTTCGACACCAGACTGGGGCACAGTACTCTGCTGTTGAGAAGCAAAGTGCCAAGGCTGATGCCCTAAGTGTAGGTTCTTTGGCACCCCAGGATCCAGCCAATTTTGAAATTATATTGTTTCTAGCATTCATTTCTGCAGCTTCAAGACAAGCATAAACAAAACATCATGAAATAAATTTGAAAATAACATTCTGATAAGCTGCAACAAGAAATTCTTCATTCAATTCTAATGACACTTTTGTTGCGTTGTTATTAACCTTATGCTATGCTTGTTTACCATAGCACATCTAATAACCTACTCTGTGACATTACAGTTGGTGACAAACTTCTGAAATATAATTGCCATTCAAGCTTTTATTGCTGCCAATCTTACAAAAAGACACCCAGGTGATATAGGTTTTCTCAAAAATTCATGTGAATTTTGACATTTTAATCTATTCTAATAATTAGTTTGTGCCCTACCACTATTCAATTCACAACCAGTGTAACCACCAAACATTTTAATAAGATTCTTTTCTTTGTCAAGGCTTAATAAATCTTAGAAAAAAAAATCTCATAAAAGAAATTTTAAACATTGTGGTTGCAGTTTTCACAATTCATTCAGAATAACAAATTTTTACCAAACACTGAAATTGGCAATTTCTAATTCAAGCAATTTCAATTTCTATAACACTAAATTCCATAGCCCAAAACTCTGCTTCTTATTTATATTTATAAATCAAGATTGGTCTACAACAGGGCAGCATACCAAATAAAAAAACAGACATAACAACTAACCCTTGTTTCTTTGATTTCCAGTGACTTCGCTTGAAGCTGTTTCGCATGAGTTGCACACCAATCAACTGGCAATACATTTCCAAAGTTTTTCGTTATTTTTGACCATAGCCTAAGTTTTAAAAAATATTCATATTATTAAAATTTATTTACTATACATACAACAAGGCAAGATATCAAATGAAAAAAAAGACATGACAACTGGTAACCTTTGGTATGCACATGTATATAAAATCATATTTTGTACAAGGTTCCTTAAGCAAACAGTCACCAAGGCATTTTACAAACTATGCAATGTCAGTGAAGTTCACATATTTTAAACTTGTAACAGTTAAGCAGTCAGTAATACATTTTACTAATACCCTTACAGAAATAACAATCTATACATAGTAATTGAAACTCAGAATCAAAAATAAATGTTACAGCCAAAAAGTTTAACCCTTTAACTTAACGATGCAATAGAAATCCTATTACGGGAATTTTTAAGCAAAAATATTTTTTAATTTTTTGTTATGTCCAATATGCACAATAAATTTCTTGGACTTGAATAAAGATGGAAAAATTGTCTGATTAGTCCCAACAGTGTCTGGATCTTAGTCCCAGTACCGTATTTTTGTGCACATTGCTGCGGGCTATACGATTTTTTACATACAAAAACGCCTATGTGAGGGCAATGCAGACTTCAGAGGTGTGGACAATCTGGATTAAATTCCACAGCTTTTTCCACCACTGCAACTCCTCATACCCTTCCCACTCATTTCCTTTCCCCTACTCCCTCCTTCCCCAATTACCCACACTCCTGGTGCTTAACAGGCAAATGCACTAAAGAAGGCATTGCTTTATTGCCTGATGCAGCAGTTTCATGCATGGCTGATACTCTGTAAAGCAAGCCCCAACATAGTCCCGGGCAAAGGCAGGTGGGTTGCAACAGGTGGCCTGTTCACCTTTCACAGAACTAACCTGATCTGTTTATTTAAGAATTCCTTTATGCAAAATTTCCATTTTAAAAGGTAAGATGCACAGATTTGGGCCTTTGTTCTCAGAGAATTCCACAAAGGTATCGGTTTCTCTCCTACCAGCTGTATCAAATTACATTGGTTTTCAGTTCTTTAAATACTTCTAGTGTCTTTGCCATAGTTACTGATATAGGCATACTATTCCAGACTTTGACATCACCCACCGGCAACATGCGATCACCAATGGTGACGGGATCAGCTGATGGAACAAAGATTGGATTTTGAGTAATCCTGGAGTCTAGCATCCCCAATTGTTTTTTTGGCCAAAATAAGGTTCTTACTGACGTGACGGGCACTGGGTGTTCAGCGGTGTGGAACAAGAATCTGGCAAGTGCTTTCTGGTAGAAGTACCTGATCGCAACGCTGGTACATTGACAGTGGAAATTGTGTTTTCACATTTTGTCTTGTACGCACATAGTTTCTGATGGTTGGGCTGCATATGCACATATTCCGAATATTCAGAATGGCATATACACTCACTACACTATGTGATAGTCCATCAAACCAATTTTTTTTTATCCTAATGACAACAAAATTCATACACAAAATATTGAAAATCTCTGGATGCAGGCCAAAAGGAAGCTTGAGACTGTTTGGAACTAGTAGAGCTCTATTTCCCCATATCTACATGAGCTAATGTTCAGAAACAGTATTCAGGGTGAGACAAGGATTATTCTTTGAGACATTCTTAATAGGGATTGCTGAGTTATACTTTATGAATAAACTTTCTTAATATGGATTACGAGGCATTGTTAAATATATTAATAATGTCCAAAGATTTAAACAAATTAGTTAAATACTGGAGACACTAAGCTCCAGGACTACCGAACGCTGATCGTAACCATCGACGAGAGCTGGTGCTTTTGTAAAGTATGAAGTGGCGCTATAGAAGTTGATGACTGAATAACGAATTAATTGATTATTATCAACTGACTCGTTTTGACGCAAATATTCATTTTGATCGGTGATCTGAACGGGATCGTCGTCGTCTTCCCTCTTCGTTCTAGCGAAGCAGCGTCTCACGATTTCGTCCAACCTTGATTGAAGGCAGGACTCAACGGCCGCCTCATCGACGCCCAAGGCCTCTCCGCCGCCGCCTTCTTCGGCGGTCGAGCCTCCGCTGAGCAGCACTTCGGCAGCGGCAGTCCAACTGCCGCTGTTCTTCGGAACCGACGTCGTCGAATAGACGTCCAAACATCCGGATTCTAATGAAAATGCGTCGAATTCGCCTCCGGAGTCCAGAAATTTCACGAATGATGGAGACGAACAATCCACCTCCGCCATCTTTATCTTCCTCATCTACCTTCTCATGATCCACTTCCTCTAATTATCCAATAGCCAGAAATTCTCGGAAATTCTGCGAAAGGTAAATGCCCATATAAAACTGAGTAAGGCAAGAATGCTTGATATCACCATGTCTATTTAACATCCTAGGTTTATTTATTGATCTCTTGCCAAATTATAGTTATGCTGTCTCTTCTCGGGTTAGTATCTCGAATTCTCGAGTCTTCACATCTTTTTCTTTTATAAAACATGTAGAGGCAATAGTGCTACAGCTTAAGGTGTGTGAATAAACATAATTCGGAATTAGTAATTTTTAAAATACTGATTTTATTTCTCACCATTTTGCTTTAAGAACGTTTTATCTGATAACTGTCAAGTGATGGAATCTGTTGTTGAAAATCACGCAACTAAAGAACCCGAAAAGACGATCGATCGAAAAAAAGTGAGCGATAATTACGAGTTGTCAGACCAATCTAGTTGTCTCTAACAACGGCGTTAGGATTGATAATGCATAAAGTCTTGTTTCATATTGTAAAAAAGTGTGGGCTAGCACATAGTATACTAATCGATTGATGCTCGTGAATCCACATTCGATGATTTGGGTTTAACTGTGAATATTATGCGTAACTGTTGAGTATAAAATTCGTTGAGTGTCTCAGAGAAACCCCCCCTCCCAGCAGAAAAACTATGATATCTTAAAAATTCCTCAATACGTTTCTCTCAAATTTTCAATACGTGTACAACACATTGCCCACCTTTCTTTATATTTTCGTGTCATTTGCATATAATTTGGCCATATTGTGAGATATCAAAGTCAAACTTCGATTTTTACGAATCATCAGACAATTTTTTGATTGGATTCAGCATGTTAAGCTGTTAAGGGTTATTTTGTTGTACTTTGCAGGTCTGTCCGGTATTAATTCGTGTATTTACAGCCTATGGAAGACATCATTTGCTAAGTGACTTCAGTCGTGGAAAAACTCCTTCTGATGAACTTCAAATTTACACTTGGTCAGCAATTGGCTTAAGCTTAAAATGAATGACTATTGCTTAGGCATAAACTTCCGTTAGACTGCTAGGCTTGACACCCCCACACACACTTTTTGAGAGGTAATTCTAGGAAAGAGGAAAGGTATAGTGGTTGGTTCTCTCACTTTTTTGTGCAAGTTTATGCCAATGGACTAATGAAAGTGAGATTGCAATATATAGAGGAGATGTCAGCAACATTTCCGGTATATCTGATGATGATAACAACAGTGAACCAAGCAAGATAAGATGAAATTTTATAAGCCTTGGTTCAAATATGATCAGTTTTTGTGTAGTGTTGAGACTGTTTAGTGTTTAGTTATAAATGAATTTATATAGAAATTTTTTTGCTTAGAGTTGGAATTCAATTGACATGTTTTTCAGTAACTAAGTCAAATATTTATATTTATTTCTTTTTTCTATACCAGAGGTGTAAACTTGGATGCAAAAGTGTGGGCCCACCCACTATGCCTTTCCCTTTCTCTAGCTTAGTTATCTTCGCTTAGATGAGGGTCCATAGCGTTGATCTACTGTGGCCGCAATCTTAGGCTTCCTCCCATTCTTTTGCAATTTTTGAAGGTGCGCCATTGCCTATCTGTTGCACCCAGATGTGGCGAGGGCGACCATGAAGTCTTTTCCACCCTGGAGGTGGATTCCTTTCTGATTTACAGTTGATGGCTGCCGTAAGAGTGCCGTAAGCTGGAGTGCGTGTGTTAAGGCGTGCAACATGACCAAAAAGTGCTTGCCGGCGATGACTGATGGTTTGTAGGATAGGTTCTAAGTTGGTCATCTGAGTGACCTCATCATTTCGAATGAAGTCACACCACCGAATTCCTAGCTTGGCCTCCCAAAATGTGAGAGGGGCTCGAGCCTACTGGCCTAATAGAAAATTATGCCTATGTTCTATACAAACTGCTGTAGTGTCTAATTATATATAAGTTTGTAGTAGTAAAAAAATTCAAAAATTGCACATGCTAGTTTCAAAGCAAATGAAATGAACCAGTCAATGAAATCAGCTGGCTCAAGAATCAAGATTCAAGAAACATCTGATTATAATTAAAGATTTGTGTGAACAATTTGGCAGTATGAAAATTTTTGCAATAGGCATAAGCTGATTACCATCAATACTGCTTACTTGTCTGTCTGTTAGCTTAGGTTTGAAAGTTCTAAGATAAGAGGCTGGCTAAAAATAATTAGCTCTTTGTTAGTTATGGATAAATAATGAATTTAAATGCTAAAGAACATTTTTAAAATGATTTTTCCCAGGATGGATGCTACTCTTAAGGAACTGACTGACCTTGTCAAAGCTGTTACTTCAGACGCTCGTGTCAAAGGCACAACATTTGAATTTGCGATCGTGTACCCAGATGCTCGATCGCAGAATTACAGAATACGTGAGATTGGCGCCACCTGTACAGGTCGCGGCGGTCCTGATGACTTTGTAACCTTGGCGGCCAAGAAATTCCAAATTGGCGACTTTCTGGATGTTGCCATAGTGAGCCCAAGGACAAGACCTGGTGGTCGAGGTCAAATGATGAGAGGACGTGCTCGACCATACTGAGCATTAAAATGTGTGAATTTGAGAATTTTGTGTTACCTGTTTTTGGTTAAGACTTTGAAGAATGCTATATTGGACTCAGGAACTTGTTGAAAGGGAAAGACATGATGCTGTTTATATCTTGTTTATTGTTTAATGTGAAATGAAGGTTTTTATGAGATAGATTTTTAGATTTTGATAACAAACACAGGCTAAAAGATCATCCATTTATTATATTTGCACATAAGAAAATGAGGCATCTACAGAAAAGTGAGGTATTTGGATGGTAGTGTGAACAATATAGGATAAAATATAAGTAACTTAAATATAGGGAAACATAGTTCAATATAATATGAGTATTATAATAGTTATAATGTAATAAGTGACATATATGAAGTAGTGTATCAGATCTAAACCTACCATATGACATGTAGGTGATATTCTGATGTGTTTTGGCAATTTATCAATTGACCTGACCTTATTAAAATTGGACTGATCTTTTAGTGGATAGTTTATAAGCACAGTTTTTTTTTTTACTGATGTATTCAGTGCCAGATGAAACTCACCTGTAGGGCAGCTTTATTGCAGTATCACATAAAATGATTTGAAGCAAGGAAATGAAAGTGAGCAAAAGGTCAAATGTGTGTAGACTTTCGTAGATGACTGAAACCTAAGTTACAAAGTGAGACTCGTAATTAATTACCGATGCATTTTTTGTTGGGTAGTTTTTTTTCTATTGGATTCTGAGAGGATAATTATGTAGTATAGACTGAAATCGCAGTCTAAGTTGCAGTGTTGTTGCTGTAATATCTGTCTTTTTGGTTTGCTTGATTTTTTTAAAGAATAGCCAGAGTATTTTTTTGCAAAATCAAACAAAATTTACAAGACTGACAGTTACCTGCTGAACAATTGGTGGATTATCTCAATAGTCCTATATCTTCATCATTTTCTTTGAAATGGCCTTATTATAAATAGATAATTTCTAGTATTCCTTTATCTTTCATACATGGTCCATTTGTTTAAATACTAAATGGCATTTGTCTATATACAGACCCGTCTAAAGTGTGCTGCCCAACAGAGATGTAGTATTTAATATCTTGTACTTGTAAAGTTGTATTTCAATACAAATTTATAGGCCATATACTTGTAATTGTTTGATGGAGGCCAGGTATTTCATGCTGATGTCTTTAGAGTTTGCTAAAAATATGGCAAAAACTTGTAGACTTGACATTTTGAAATTGACATTGGCTATATGTACTTCAATGGTAAGTAATGCTATTTTTAGGCTAAACAATACATTTTCTAATGACGTTATGGAACTCATTGTCAATGATGAAGCCACTGAACCATCGTATTTTGGAACAGTTTAGTTAATAGAAATAGTTCAACAATCACTAAAGCCATTAATTAGAAATTTAGCGTGCCTGCTTCAAAAAACAATTAAACGCGTATTTAGCCATAAATTTGATCGAAACCGCATAGGGTTAATATGACCGATGCAAGACTATCATCTCTATTTTTAGTGCAACTGTGATGATATTTAGATGCTAATAGTGTCAATTTTATTCGTCGGACAAACTGTCCGATGACAAAATGCTCACGGACAAAATTTCAGAGCCGTAGCCAAATGTATTTTTGTGCCGGTCAATGTCAAAAATTTGTACTAATACTTGGACAGGTACTTGCCTTTTACTGAAAAAAATCGGTGATAGGTACTGACTCTTTTTGGAGGCAGACTTTTCACAACATTGGAGGTGTAAAGTAGTGCAAAAAGCGGGTGATGACTTTTTAGCTTGTCATATTGGCTATACCATCGACGGGCGTCTATCTGGCTAAAACCATGGTCTATGAGGAGACCGTCCATTACGTGCTGCCCAAGATAGTACACAATGGAGGGCGTTGACCCATTCATGCAGCCAAACGACGATGGCGTATTGATTTGACTTGAACCAGTGGCGGCTCCAGGATTTGGCAAGTGGGGCCATTGTGGTGACAACTTCTAGGCATGGGGGTCCCAGCCATTTGTTGATAGATATGTATTAGTAAGTATAGGGTCCCAACAGGAGGCCAGGCATTCAATAGGGGGAGGGGGCACGGGCCCACCAGGCCTCCCATGTGGAGCCGCCACTGACTTGAACGAAAGATAACGTACACTGTACTTTTGTAAAATATATGTTTTGCGTTTCCAAAAAGGATTGACAATCTTTTGTTGTTTAGTTCGTAAGTTTTGACTGGAGCTGTTAATGGAACAGCCATGTAACCTACACGGGCGCTGTGGACTTAACATCTGCTCTGAAAGAGCCTCGGTGACTACCATTCGTCTATCATTACTGAAACCAGGGGCGTAGCCAGGAATTTGATTTGGGAGGGTATAAATGTTTGGGGGATATAAACTTTAACTATAAACCATTTAAACTACATAGGCTATAACCACATATAAATCACAAAAAACTTTAAGGTAGACTGATTTGGGGGTAAATATACCGATATACCCCCGTCGCGGCGCCCCTGACTGAAACCAGTCGGGTAGCCAGGGGGCTTGGGGGTTAAACCCCCCTTTACTGCCGACGAAAAATTTTTTGATGTGCATCCATACTTTTTTCGGACGCGGTTTTGGTGCCAAACCCTCCGACGATGAGTTTGATACGAGATGACTCCAGGTCTTCCTGTCTCTTGTCATGTGTGTTGCTTCTTCTGAGTTCAGATTTTGTTTTCCGACATCTTTGATATTATTTATCCATACCTCTTAGCTTGTCTTTCTCTACTTTTATTTCCCTAAAAATGGCCTCAATATGGCTGTGCAGAACTTTGGAATCGAATGCCTTGAAAACTATATTAACCTTGACCATTGTGCCCTGTCCCTTGGAGGAAAATGTCTGTGGGTGCCACTGCCATCGACTGATGTAGGCCTACGGTTCACTTTGTCGCGGCGCCAAAGAAGTCTTTGGCTTGAACTCTGTCTTTCGTTCGCGTAATCCATCCTTTCTCTCTCTCTCTCTCTCTCTCTCTCTCTCTCTCTCTCTCTCTCTCTCTCTCCGCATCGTTCCGTTGCAATCCCATGATCGCCAATGCCCCAATGGCCAGTTTGACTCTAATTGCTTCTATCTAAACTTGTCACCTATCAGCAATTATTCGAAATCCAGATGGTCTATCGTTATCCAGCTTATAGTGTCATGACACTAGAGAGGTTTTAAGCGGTCGTTATTGGGAGTATTCGTCGAGAAAGAATGCTGACTATATAGGCCTATACCTTAAATCTAGGACTTCTGTTATCCCAGACGTCGTTTCCGTCTAACCAAGAACAATGACGCTTGTATATAACTATATAATAACTATACTGCACTTAGTCGACTTGCATTCTCAGCATTTGTATGAGGCTTACCCCTCAATTAAGTGATACTGCTGAGCAGAGCAGCAGTGGAGGCCACGTGCATATTGTCCTTCTTGCGCCGCATGGAATACTCTCGGAGCGCTATAGGATGTCGGCGTTTTCAGCCGAAACAGAAAGAAAAACGAGGCGACGGAAACATAAACTGAAGGTCTGACAGAAGGCAACGACAAGTCGAAGCGCTGGGTGGGACGAAAAGGTTTCGCCCCATTCCCTCCTCTTATAATAGGGAACAGGGTGGCGTTGAAGAATAGATCACGATTATTGTAGATTATTAGACGGATAGAGATTTTTAATGCATAAGGGATGGACAGTGCTCGCTTTCCCGCCTAGCATATTGCTTTGCCATTGATTCGATCAACGCTTCTTGCCTTGACAGCTGACACCTAGGGGCTGTGCATTGTAATAGCGCCACAGGGGACGGCAATAATAATTAACGTCAGGACTGAGAAGAAGACGACGACGACGACAATGCAGGAGAACCGACGGAATTGGAGACGAACGAGGAGTCGTGCTTTTATGAACGTTTAGGACACCGAATTAGTTAAAGCCATCGACCAAAAATACTTTCCTTCCCTGTTGCCTTGAACGCAGCTGCTTCTGTTATTCGATCGGAGTCTTTTACTCTCTTTTATGTCAAAGCGTCCGTGCAGTGTTGACGATTTCAACGTAATGCCCGCCAAATTCGACTTATAGGCCCTATTTATGTGTATGGAAGCATTTTTCGTTATGCAGTGGCGTAGCCAGGATTGCATAATAGGGCATTCACATTTTACGACCCAAATGTCTTGACGAGCCAAATAGATCTTCGTCTCAAACGCTTGGTGCGTTTTCCTCGATCTATAAGCGACGGTCTCCTAATTCTCTAATCCTGGCTACTCCCTACACACACACACACACACACACACACATACATATATATATATACACACCTATGTCATTGGCGTAGCCACAGGGGTCCGGGGCCCGGCCCCCTATTCCGATCGGGACCGGTCGTGAGATTCGCCCAAAACCAATGAATAGTTAGGGTATTTATAGATAGTATTAGATCGAGGAGAGCACGCCAAGTGTCTGAGACGATGATCTATTTGGCTCTACTTCAAGACTATTTACTAGATAGCCTAGAAGTCCATGATTTGGCTCGTCAAGACATTTGAGCCGAAAGCTGTGAGTGCCCCTATTATGCAATCCTGGCTACGCCACTGCATTCTTGTGACACAACTGAATTCAGAAATGTGTGCCTATACGCGACGGTGCCTCCTATAGCTCTCGGATCCTGTCTACTCCCCTGGGTTCAATACCGGATGATGAATAAAACGAGGATCAGTTCCAAACAACTATTTGACTATATCATTAGCGTAGCCACGGGGGCCGGCCCCTATTTTGGCAAAGACCCCGGCCGTGTAATTTGGGCAAGACCTTTGAGAAATTTCGGGAGGTGTAGGTGGCATGATCGAAATGAATACATGAATTTGCGAATAACTAAACTTGATAACTACTTGAACCGTGTTGACCAGAAATTCTACATATCCCCCTATTTCGGAACCCTAACTGCGCCACTGGACTATATTCCTGGTAATAATACAGTATTGCGATCCTACCCAATGCATATGAAGCTGAATTCTTGCCGTGCTTCTCATAATTCCGATGCTAATTACTATATATTCGACCCAGATCAGCAGTATCCAATATACAGTAGGCTATGGGAAATACATTGATTTTAAGATGATATATATATACAGTATATACATCGTGTTAAAATCAATGTATTTCGCAGTGTAATGGCGTCATCAACTTCCGGTTAATTGAATTGTGTAGAGAGTTCATATCTGAGTGTGACTACCAGATTTCATAGGTGTATCACTAATCGAACTCCATGCAGTTGCATCATTTAATATACGCTATGGTGTTAAAAACCCAATGGACCCAAGTTCGCGGACCCGAGCATGGCAGACGTCAGTCCTTACTTTAAGACGTCTATGATGACGACTGACAAGACTACCGTACTACGCTTACACTTAGTGACGTCATGGAGTACCTGCAAGAGACGATAACTCAGACCTTAGTTACAATTACTGTCCAGACACCTGTCGACAAATCGTGCTTTTGTACCAGACTGACAGGAATTCCTTTGATATACCTATATATGCAGTATATATCACAGAGTTTTTAAAAAATACTAATGTCTTTGTTGAACCTGGAATTTTGCCGTTACAGCTCAGCGGTATCGAATGTTTTCATCGCATCCAGGACGATATACGCACTCGGCCACTTACAGTTCACTGAATGCAATTGACAACAATCCAATAGAATTTCTTCGATAAACCTACGTCTAAGTTGTGAAACTACAGCAGACACTATAGTGTGTTCAGTAGTCGTTGTCTGGTCTGGAAGAGAAAGAACTTCATTGATCACAAGGTGAGTTCCGTTTAATAATACACACACATTTTTACAGTATTTTTCTTAGGCACTTACAGAATGCAAACATCTATATATGGTACAGTATAAAGTATAAGCGGTCAGGGGTTTTTATTTCACTGAAGATACACAGGTTTTTAACCACCCTTTGAATTTTTCCTTATTGCGTGTTTTTCTTAATTGCGATCAATATCTTTAAACTTAGCTTCAACTCCAGGATAGCAGAGCATCCGATACGAACACTTTTGAGCAATTTAATTGCGGTAGCAGAGCCACAGACACACATTGAACCAGGAACTTCAATTTGGAGACGCAATTTCTGAACGCAAAATGTAAAATAGGTTTACAGGTTGGCAAAGTACAGTGAAAGCAAAATGAATCTATGGTATTATGTACACGCAAGTGTTGTAGAAAGCACCTACATGTACAACATTCAAAGCATGCGTCATTTGCAGGAATTGAGTTATAGACAGTATATTAAGTAAAGTAAAGTAAAGTAAAATCTCGTGAATTTCTATAGCGCCTTTGTAAACAGCACAACAGTAGCTGCTTATTCTTAGGCGCTCAGCCTTTCTTAAAATAGCTATGGGGAAGGTACTGTATATTATCAGCCAGGCAATAGTCAACATCCAAAAAGGGCAGTGAGGCTATACCAAGCGAGATGTTATTGACAAGACTGTATTTCATGACATTTGACTGTATTGTGTATATTATTAAGCCTATACAAATAATATTATTAGTACCTAACTGACTTTGATTGCTTAAAATGTAATTATAATATTAAGGAAACTTATGTTTATTGTCATTTGTAAGCCTATATTATGTTCTGTAGCCAAATAGCCGCAAACGTTTAGCATTTAATGGGCATAACACACGAAAATCTAAACAGTGTTAAATTTCTATAGGGTGTTTAGGCCTATGTTTGATAGTTAATAACTTGTAGAAAGTGCAAAATTTGCAAACCTAAAATAAAGTGGCAGCTTTGTAGTTTTTTCAAAGTGCAGAATCCAAAGGTTTATAACACTATTTAATTTTCAGAGGTTGGGACGAAATGGACGACGGGCGATGGTAACCACTCTCTTTAGAAAAAATTGTTACCAAAAAATCTTAGGGCTGATTCACGTTAATCGTCAGAGCTACTTGAGAACTGTGAATCGGTGGACTTCAAGCGCCGAAAACTGCGATAAATATATATGCATATATATATATATATATATATATATATATATATATATATATATATAAAAATTCAAGATGAAGGTCGTCAGTTGTCATACAGTAGTGAGGAGTATAGCGGCGCACAGCGCAACCGTATTCCCATCGACTGCCGTAATTACATCAGCCGAATTCAGAGCCGTATTTTACGGTCGGCTGCACTCCCGTCTTTGGTGCAAA
Source organism: Metaphire vulgaris (assembly GCA_018105865.1). Classification (NCBI taxonomy): domain Eukaryota; kingdom Metazoa; phylum Annelida; class Clitellata; order Crassiclitellata; family Megascolecidae; genus Metaphire; species Metaphire vulgaris. The sequence goes on from CM030844.1 coordinate 7,823,036, forward strand.
TCCGCTCTCTTCTTAAGATCTACAAACTAATTAAGATGGCGGGCGGAAGTGATCGCGGAACGGAACCGGCGACTGCGCATGTCTATTCAGTGCGACGTGAAATGATGATGCATATTACAACTTAATTTGCCAAGAACAGAGGACTGGGCGCCCGATGGCTGGTAAACAAGTTACTTGCGGCTGAGCGGTTGCGTTGTAGACCCGGATGAAGCCGCAATTTAAAGGCGGTTTCGAACCTCAAGAAGCTTCTAATGGAAAAGGAATCGAAAGACCTTTCAAGTACGATCCGACACACAGAGCCATTCAAGGTCGGCACAAAGCCCAGGCTTAATACAAAGCCGAAGTAGGGCCTATGTAATGAGGTAGAAGAGTTGCCGATCATTTTGTATTACTGTATATTCAAACCATTGGCCTTAACTGGCTGCAGGCGAAATCGGTAAATCTTATAATGATCGATATGTTAAAGCAAATGGACCGACAACAGAAGGCTTTGACGAGGACCAGCAATCTTAATACTCAGAGTTAATAAACGGCCTCTGGACTTGTTATAGAGCGCGCAGCGAAGCGAAACATGCCGGTGAATTGAACTGTGCCATAAATAAAAATATAAATGCTTTAAATGTTAGATTCTGTACGTGCGAAAAGTCCTCTTTCAAAGAAGCTGCTGTGCGTTTGAATATAAATCAAGTGAACTAGGTCTGTGTTGATTTAGACCTAAAGTCACACATTTAAAATAAATAAAGCCTGCAAAATCTCGCCTTAGTAGACACATGCTAATGAGGAAAATTGATTTTTTATATTGTTTTGTAGCAGTAGTAGTAGTAGTAGTAGTAGTAGTAGTAGTAGTAGTAGTAGTAGTAGTAGTAGTAGTTGCTGTTGGGTTGGTGCTGGTGTTGATGATGAATTGATGCATATGTTGCTGGCTGGTGGTGATGATGATGATGATGATGATGATGATGATGATGATGATGATGATGATGATGATGATGAAGTGGAGGAGGAGGAGGAGAAAGAGGAGAAGGAGGCGAAGAAGAATGAGAATTGCTTAATGGGACTTCTAAGTGATATTCTTAACTGAATTATTTGCTTAATATTTTGAGAGAACAACGCTGTGCAGGACAATCATCCTGACGCTGTTAATTGACTCGAATCATCCGCAAAGGTGATTTTATTGCTGGCATCTTGAATGGCTTCCATGTAACTGTTTTCTTTGTTCTTGAAACGTGTTTGCTTTGATCGTGACCTATTCTTATGAGGTTTGATACTTGCTCTTTAAGCTAACTGTCGTCGATTATTCTTTTCTTGATCCCAGATTTCGTTTCTTCTTTCATCTAATGCTGATCTGCATACAAGCACTTAGAACCATTCGATGGTTAAGTTCCCTTCCGTTGACTTTGCGATGGTCGCGAGAAGTCACCGTCTCTCGAGCGCTCACCCTACGATCGTTTCTGTGACACGCCTACCACTTAGAAATGCGGCTGATATGGTCAAGGAAAGGGTTCAGTCTAAATCGACATAACGCCTTTAACCAGGAAGACGAATGCGATACGACGACGACACTGATGATGATGATGATGATGATGATGATGATGATGATGATAGTGGTGGTAATAGTTATGATGCAGGTGGCATTGATGATGATGGTGGAAGTGACGCACGTATGGGTGCCCAGTGTGACCAATTTTTAGAAGCCCAAAATTCCAAGTGCCAAAATAAAAAAGTGCAAATAATAACAAACCTAACATAGTTTGACACAAAATAGGACAAAGAGAATAATTATAAGTACTTTAGTGTGAAATTCTGAGTCTATTGTCGGAATATGCGTGTCGAGATTTTTTTTTTTTGGGGGGGGGGGAGTAAAGGAAAAGTTGGAGGCACAAATTCCGCTTTTGCCCTGGGCGCTTCCAACCCACGCCATGCCGTTGGGTGGTGGCAGTGGTGTTTGTGGTTGTGTGTATTTAGTTTGCTTTCAAATGTCATAGAAGTCCTCAGTCTACGTAGCTGCGTAATAGACGCGTTGACGGGAGGTGTCCCTCTGGTCCCTGGTATGGGAAAGAGCTGCTGGTGACTGCAGTCGGCAAAGTGTCTGTCAGTTTGATTTCGTTCCGATTAACAACTCCTCGCAAGTCCTCGACTGTTCGCTGTGCAGGGGCGTAGCCAGGAATTTGATTTGGGAGGGTATAAATATTTGGGTGGGTATAAATCTTAACTATATGCAACATAAACCATATAAGCCACATACTGTACAACCACATGTAAATCACATAAAAAACTTTAAGGTAGACTGATTTTTTTTGGGGGGGGGTATATATACCGATGTACCCCCGTCGCTACGCCCCTGTCGCTGTGGTTTTCCTTCGCCAACTAGGCGCCTAATCTGTCTGTGTGAAGATCGCTGGCTTTCAATCAATTACGCATCACGTTTTGCTAAAGCCGGCGATTACAGGTGGTCGAAATTACAAGGCTTGAGATCAGACGTATATCCTCGGAATTCATACGCCATTCTAATGATACGTTCCCTCCGAGTTGAATAAGAAAAGGGAGGATCGCAGATCTTCCGTCATAGCAGTTCGAGCGAGATAACTAGCAACCACTGACCTTGTGATCTTGATTAGCACAACGTCGATAGCTGTCAGTTACTAGAATTTCTCGTCATTGTAAAATCGCTTAAAATGAATGTCACTAGCATTTCATGCAGCTGACTTGTTTTTCGTCTTTAGAATCTTGGCATATTTTTTTACTAAAGTTCGCCTAGCATTTAAAACCTTCACAACGAAGAGATTGTGATAAAGACCTCGGTCATAATCCAGACTTTGATTTGGATTTGCTTAGACCACTTTCAGCAACTGTGTGTTTCTCTTTCCTTGGAATCGTCATGAAAAGACCTTTCTGCTGCTTAACAGCTACTTCAGGACTTTCCTTTCTTCTTCTTCTTCTTCTTCTTCTTCTTCTTCTTCTTCTTCTTCTTCTTCTTCTTCTTCTTCTTCTTCTTCTTCTTCTTCTTCTTCTCGGACTGTCTGATTGAATTCTGTCGCTACTCGATGAGGACGAAGTACAAAAACAGTGTAAAGAGCAAAGAATGACAGATAATAGCAGCTTGCTATAGGCTAAGTAAAGGACAATATGAAAAACAAGGACAATGGAAGTCCACAGTCGAATGCGTGGAGTTGAAAGGAACCTTAAGAGGAAGTAGAAGAAGAAGAACAACAACAACAAGTGTCAACAACAACAACAAAAGAACAAGAGCAAGAACAAAAAGAACAAGAACAAGAACAAGAAAGAGAAGAAAGAGAAGATGATGATGATGATGATGATGATGGGTTTCAAAATTATTGAATCCAGACTTGTAAATTAAGCCACCATTTTCGGTGACATTTTTGTCCATTGCCAATCCAGCGTAGGCCCTATAGCCCTATTTTTTTCTGCTTGACTTTATCATTCAATAGGTGCAAAAATAGCGTTAAGCGATAAAGTGTTCTAAATCTATTACTATTTTTCGTATATAAGTTTCAAGTCTATAGACTATCGTTTCTCGATGCCATCGTAGCCAGATGGCCTGTGAGGGTCCAGTGTCCACTGTTCGAGTGCCCACAAAGAATAATCTAATTTCAAAAGTTCTGCCGCTGACGTTTGTCCGACTTTCTCGTTCTCGTGTCACTTGTGGATCCGGTGAGGCAGCATTTTGGCGTCTCCCATTTGAACCAGTCATCCGTAACGAGTACGTTATCCAACCTGCGTTTCAACTGCTTTATTATAGAACGTGTCAGGCGCACAGTTCGAATTTTTCTCCCCATCTTCTAGGTCCAGTGAGTCGGAAAAGATGTGGGCCAGGAGAGGCAGCGGTCGCTTCTAGGCAGACCGCTCGCTCTTCGCCCACCGCCGAACGAGGGACAGACAAGGGGACCTACTGCGTCGCTCGAAGCGAAAACTCACTTAGACCAGCTGGCCTCGCTGCCCGCTCTCGGCGCAGGGGTGGTGCCGGTGACCGACCGACCAGGTCAAACGGAAACATCAAATTCAAATTGCCTCCCCCCACCTCAGTTCTTCCTTACTCGTTTCCTTGTTCCACTCGATCCCTCCATAATCTCATTCAAGAATTCCTTTGTTCCTTCGATGTCTCTGCAAACAAAGAACTCGGCGGCTTCGAGTAGAACGCAAACACAGTCCTCGGGATCATATAGCGCCAGTTTTCCACGCGTACGGTTGTCAACCTTTCGTAAAGGTGCGCTGCAGAAGCGGTGCTGCAAGTATGGCTGTTATCCAGACCACTTAGAAACCAAATTTGCGTACTACTACTACTACTACTACTACTACTACTACTACTACTACTGCTACTGCTGCTGCTGCTGCTGCTGCTGCTGCTGCTGCTGCTGCTGCTGCTACTGCTGCTACTGCTGCTGCTGCTGCTGCTGCTGCTGCTGCTGCTGCTGCTGCTGCTGCTGCTGCTGCTGCTGCTGCTGCTGCTGCTGCTGCCACCACCACCACCACTGCTGCTGCTGCTGCTGCTGCTGGTGCTGCTGCTGCTGCTGCTGCTGCTGCTGCTGCTGCTGCTGCCACTGCTGCTGCTGCTGCTGCTGCTGCTGCCACTGCCACCTGCACCACCACCACCTGCTGCTGCTGCTGCTGCTGCTGCTGCTGCTGCTGCTGCTGCCACCACCACCACCACCACTGCTGCTGCACCACTACTGCTGCTGCTGCACTGCTGCTGCTGCTGCTGCTGCTGCTGCTGCCTGCTGCTGCCACTGCTGCTGCCACCACTGCTGCTGCTGCTGCTGCTGCTGCTACTGCTACTACTGCTACTACTACTACTACTGCTGCTGCTGCTACTACTGCTGCTGCTGGGTCTGTGCATGGAAGGCTCCTGGCATCCAATGAATTCACATTGAAATTGTCGCCTGCTTAGTAGCTCCTTCTAGAAAAATAAAAATTTCAATATATTTTAAAAATAAGAATCCAATTCGTAATTTTATGAGTTCAACGCGGCAAAAGTAAAAGAGATTATGAATTTTCTACCCGTTATTAAAATTGCAGCATGCCTGGTAAGGTCAATCCGTAGACATCATGCAATAGACGCGAATGACCATGCGCGCATGCGCTGCTCCTATATATGCACGTAGACGCATATTTTGGCGCATATACTCTCGTGACGTCATTATACGTCTTCGTCGCCACAAATCGTCAAATTGCGTCATTCGTCTGTCAATGGAGACGGCACTTCGACGCCTCTCTTTGATCCTCTCGTCATCCGGGAAATGCTTCAGGGACGAGCCCTGCATGTATACAACTCACCTTATATATATATATATATATATATATATATATATATATATATAGAGAGAGAGAGAGAGAGAGAGAGAGAGAGAGAGAGAGACGTTAACGCCGATTATATATTCAATCGCTGGCTGCATTATCTGTGGTCACGTGTAGTCCGTCTTCTTAATCCAAGTCCATGTATAAGAACAAGCAGCGCGTACAGCATAGCACCCCCTGCACATTATCTGGCAACGATTTTACTTTGACCGGAAATGAGAACACCCGGAAGTAAACGGAAGGCTTCCACATGGAGGAGGAAAAATTCTATTTCCATTACTTTTCCATTACTTTTGTGAAACGCCTCGTCGTCGTCGTCGTCGTCGTCGGCCGCTAGGCGGTGCGTTAATACGTTTCGCCGACGACGCACTTGTTTTGATGGGAAAATTGGAAACATCATTGCCGGAAGCGGCATTAGACAATTAGACTGGTCAACTAAGGCCGTGCTTCAAATCCAACACACACGAACACATATATACAGCATATACAATGTGCAGGGGATTAGAGATTGGCGAAAGACAGACTCTGAGGAAGCGTAGGAGGGTAGAGGCATTTTAGTGGCGGATATTGATGCCGTCCATTTGCTCTAGCAACGTTTGCCTGACATTCAAAGCAAATCGTCTTCTGTTTCTCCTGATACTGAGGACGTAGATTTTCCGGCGATTTGCGCTCAATTTGCCTAAATTATTCTGTACAGTTTGAGGCGAATGTCTGTAAGCAAAGCTTTCTAACGGATGTCGCGATACTTGATGGAATATTGCTTAGCATCGTTTCTAGTCTTTAAAAGTGAATTCCAGATTAAAAGATCCGAACGCAGAAAAATACTCATCGTCAACATAGGCCTATAATAAGAAATCCTGATTAGAATCTTCCACTGACGTGATTCGACGATGCATGACGTTGGTTTCAATATTGACCAGAATCCGAAAATAACTGATCGAAGATTCTCTCGTTCTTTATTTTATTGCGGTTAACAATTATGGCCTGAGAGCTAAACACGTCTAAGATAAGTAAGTAGAAAGAAATTTCTATAGCTCTGCTCGAAAGCTTGGCGCAGTGCATCAGCTTATTCACGAGCGCTCAATCTGGGTGAAATCCAGAGTCCGTAATCCGTAGTCCGCGGTGGTAAAGGTTGTAGATCCAGGTAGGCAGTCGCAGCCAGGGCCGCCGGGAGAAGTTCCAGGCCCCGGTACAAAAAAATTGTGAAGGGTCCCAGAAAAAATTTATCAACTCTCCGAAAAACCTGACGAGCAAAAAAACGTTATCGCCTCTGCAAAAAGAGTCTCTGACACTCATATCGGGCACAGGCCTCTGGGCTCCATGGACCCCGGAACAATGTACTGGCTGCACCCCCTCTGCTCAGGCCTGGTCGCAGCAAAGCATTTTTATGGAGGATGATAACCATATTTGCGGCGGGTAGAGTGCAGGCCTGTAGTAAGGATTTCGCCATAGGATTTCTTGAAAAGATATCGTAAAAGCAGTCCTTTTTGCGGCAGCAATGTTAAACGACGGGCAAACGACATTCATTTCAGGAGCGTTTAGATAAAAGCAAATCGATCTATTATAGATGAATCAAATACCGATTATGTTCAAAATCTCTCAAGCATTATTACCTTTACTATACAAACTGTCTTAGAATACTGCAGGTAAAGCGCTCTTCTTGCGTCTTGTAATGATTTACCTATGCGGGTATCGGGAACTTTAATCTGACAGAACAGTGAAGCTCATGGGACCGTGCAAATGTCAGTCGCGTCAGAGTAACTATTCGGACCTAACGAGCCGTACTGCCCCGTCCAACCGACCGCCCCCTCTGCAGCAGTTTCCCCGTTGACACGTCAAAGATTTATCTCCCTCCTAATTCGACTGTTGAATGTGTGTGTGCGTGCTGCTGCTTGCATCTCACAGCATCATCACCCCTCCCCGCCCCACGTTCTCCTGTTATTCCCCTGTGGATGGGGCCACGAAAAAGTTATTTGTCATTCACTCAGACGCCCCCCCCCACCCCATCCAAACCACCACCATCATCAACGACCACCTTTCTTCCGATCACACCTGAAAAGGTCGCCAAACGCGACAGCATTGTCTCATTATTGGAACCGATTTTTGTGCCCCGGTGTATCCTATATTTAGCACCGGCGCTCATTAGTCGCTCGTTTGTTTCGTTTAACGAGGCAGTTACCTATAAGCGATATTTTGAAAATGGCTTTGTCTAAAACTACGGGTACTGCTGCTCCTCTATATACACCATTAGCTCGTCGCGAAACCTTCTGGGAGCAAATCCTGGTCTATCAACAATAGCCTACGTTCAAATTAAGATTCAACGGAAGTTTGAATTTGTGGCTCACATATAAGCTTCACTTTCTGTGGTTATTCTGACTATGCTTCCGTTTGTACGGTGCTGTCGCAATATCAACCTACGTATTACTTATTGACCTGGGAAATTCTATATAAAGCTTCGTCTCGGACGGTGAATTTTTGGCGAGAGATCGGTCACGCGTGGAAATCCTATTCTCTAGAATGCACTATCTAGTCACGTGACAAGAGAGTAGAATCTCGATCTGTTCGCAAGGAAAAGCAAAACGTACTTTTATAAGATCTCGTATGAAGTGTAAAGCGCTCCTGACTTTGGCCCTTCTTCCGTGTTTCTGCGCTATATAAATTGACTAACTAACTAACTGATTATCACTTGTATAACATCTCGTGAGTCAAATGACATTTTGAGCAAACCAAATTTCTTAGATGGCCGCGTGTATTTAGCAATTATTTAGCGCATTTATTCGACAAAATGCTGTCTTGTCACAGGCTGTTTTTTCGCATCATCAATTCGCCATTAGCATTTGTCTCATTATATGTGTTCTCTTGAGTCCTAGAGGCGTTCCAGTGCTTCGATGCTTGGGGTTGAAAACGTACATCTGCTGAGGACATTCCAATGATCAAGGCACGAGGCTCACTCGAATCGATGACGGAACCTCATCCCTGATCCGGGATCCCTTTCTCCACCGCCCTTTCATACCCCTGCGGGTCGTCGGGTCGGCCGTCTTTACCCTATTCTCGTCCCAGATCGGGCCATCGGACCCCGATGTCTTTGATCTACGTTCTCAGCCGCTTATTACCCTGTGCTCTTATACGATCCTATTCAAAACCCTCGAACGCCGAACGCAACGCGTATTTTTCTTACGTAACCCCCCATTGTCAAACGCCGCCGCCGCCGCCGCCGCCGCCGCCGCCGCCGCCGCCGCCGCCGCCGCCGCCGCCGCCGCAGGGGCGATTAGGTCCTAAGAGGGGGTTGGGAACCGACGAATCATTGGGGCATGATTATAAACCACTGCATGGGACAGAAGAGGGGTTGAAATGGAATGTATGAATGAGATCAGAAGACAAGAAGAACACACATAAATACCCACATACTATACAACTCCCCGCGTGTACAAGGATGCAGACGCACGTGGACACATATGCATGAATGCGTGCATGAATGTATGTTTGAATGTGTGCATGAATATAGGTGTGAATGTATATAGGCCTATGCATACATGCATACTTGTGCATGCGTGTACGCTATGCTTGTATGTACATGTACAGTTGGCCGTATATAAGGATGGACGGATTGGATTCATGGAATGACAGACAAACCGAAGGAAGGATGGATGGATGGATGAATGGATGGATAGATGAGAGAGAGAGAGAGAAAGAAAGAAAGAGAGAGAGAGAGAGAGAGAGAGAGAGAGAGAGAGAGAGAGGAGAAAGAGAGAGTAACCACTGCTTCCATTCGTCTCAAGAATATCCCGAGCAGGTAATCCAGGTATACAATTGCGAAGAAAATACAATGAAAAACAGATAGGCCTAAGTGGGGCGATGAAATGCAAAATAGTTATGATCACAGATTGAGATTTTTCATTCTAAAGTAAAACGCTTGTTTGTCATATTTTCTACACTTGAAAGTATCTAATTTTTGTCAAGTCAAGTCATTGCGCCATCGTCGCTTGGCGGCGACGGTTGGCTGCAAGAATGGGCCAGGTTCTCCAGCGCGATCTGTCTTGTGCCGTGCGTAGTAGACAGTCTCCATAAAGGCCAGTCCACGTCGTAAATCGTAATGTTGTCAATCCAGCATATCCTTGGTCGTCCTCGTCTTCTGTTTCCTTCAACAAGTCCTGTGATCACACTGCTCTCGATGGTGTCTTGTGGATGTCTTATCACATGCCCAAAGTAACTCAGTTTCCTTGTTTTTACGTGATTCAAATTTTTAGTTAACGGTTAACCACAGCTGAACCCATAATATACCGACTAATAGAGGCCTAATCTTAATAAATGAAACTTTGGAGCCAGGCCTGAGGAGAGGGGGGTGCATTGTACCGGGGCCCATGGAGTTTTCAGGGGCCCAGATCCGGTGACGATAAGTTTTTTGGCTTGTCAGTGTGTTTTTTTAGAATTGACAACGTTTTTGTTTGCTTGTCATGCTGTTTTTGGAAAGTTGATAACGTTTTTTTGCTTGTCAGGTTTTTCGGAGAATTGATAAATTTTTCTTAAGGGCCCGCAAATTTTTTTGTTCCGGGGCCCGGAATTTCTCTCGGCGGCCCTGTCTCTAGACCCCTCTTATCTCTCGATCGATTTTGTAGACATTTGACAGAGAATAGATTTCTGAAAGACTTTGTATAGCGTCATTTCAAATGGCTCACCATTTTTCGTGGCATTTCGAATGCTCTAGAATAAAATTGAGGCAGAATATATTGACAATTTTAGTACAGTTTGACTCAGCTAAGCTGGGGACACACGAAAATGTGGTTTTAATTTGTTTCATCACTCTTCTGAAATTTGCATATCAGCCTACTGTAGCACTAGTCCTTGCATTGTCCAATGTCAAACAGGGTATCAACTATATAATATTTTTGTGGTCTATAGAACTTGTCATGCAAAAACAAGATTTCTGAAAGACTTTGTATAGTGTCATTTCAAATGGCTCGCCATTTTTCGTGGCATTTCGAATGCTCTAGAATAAAATTGAGGTTGATTAGAAGTCGTGTCATCTTATGTTCAATTAATAATAATAATAAATTATAAGTGATAAAAGATAAGACCTTCGAGTTAACTGAGGGCTTCTCAAAGACTCTTATAAAAAGAATCCTGGACTTATTTATCGTCAATGATACGGTTTTAATTCTGTCTTGGGAATTTAAAAAGCCGACAGGAAGCAGTCGGTCATGAGTTCCGCTTTGGCGATAGAATCAAGACTATTTATCGAAAATGCTTCGTGACGAGACTGGCAGTGCTTGCGTTTGCGCCATTTTAAAAATATATTATTGAGTGATAGCCTAATTATTGTTATCTACTTTAAAGCTATGAAGAGTCTATGTAATCGACACTTGGAAAGAATGATCAGGGATAATTATTATTACTGTCTTCGAAGCGGTTTTATTTCCTTAAATCATAGTCGCTGAATTTAGATTCGTGCTGCCGATCGATCGAGCCCGTCGTCAGAACGAGACGTTCACGCTCTGCTCGGTTTTCCCTGGAACCAAGACGCGCCTCATCTCACCCGATCAAAGTTCGCTCGTTGTAGAGGGAGTGGCATCGATGGGCCGGGGAACGCCCCCGTGCGATGTCCGCTGCGTTCGGCGGATGCCGATTGGCCGGCCGCGAGTCGATCAAGCGGTTGCCATGGAGACGGCGACGACGACAACGACGACGACGACGACGACGACGACCAAAGCCATACGCCTCTCGTTCGTCGTCCCCCTCTCCCTCTCTCTTTCTCTTTCTCTTTCTCTGCTGTCCCCTTTTCCCCTTGAAGTCTCCGTTGTCGCACCGTCGAAGCCCTCTCGTGAAATTCGATCCCGTATCGCATTTCATCGGTTTCACTTATCTTCGTCTCGCGTAGATAGATAACCGTTTGCGCCGCTTGAGCTATCGCCACCTAGCGACGAGACGTTTAGGTAAGATTAGACATAGAATCCAACAATCACGTCGATTCCGATTAGACCGTTCAGGGCTGCATCGGTTGTTGTATGAGGAATGTATCTAATCAGTATAAGTACAATACAGGTAAGTAAGCTATCGTACCAGTTCCTGTTCTTTTCCTTCTAAATCGTATATACAAAGAAGGTAAAGCCCTGTAGTCGAACGAGTGTATAGGGTCCGGCGCTGATCTTCGTGTTCCAGGCAGGCAGCGACGTAGTTGGCTTACGCCATTAATCTAGAGTAGTTTGCCGGTGTTTTCTCTAGCCCCGCGTTTTGCCTTCGCCGACACCACGGGTCCACGACTCGATCCCAGGACGGTCACCCATCCAAGTACTAACCGCACTCGACGCTGCTTAACTTCGGTGTTCCGCCGGGAACCGCTCGCAAAGCGCCAATTATCCTCTATAAAGAAATGCAGAAGAAGACGAAGAAGCTCACATCATGGCACATACATTGCCGATTCATTCAGTTTACCTCGAATGCTACATCTTTGCATATTTTAGAGAATTCCTATTATTGAGATTTTAAAATTTCTCCCAAAACTAACACAAATACTACGAAAGTCGACACTCCATCGGACAATTTTCCTTTTCATTCAACCGAATTCCCCAACAGGATGGCAAGTGCAGTGCTAAACACGGCTTTGTGACATAATATAGCACCTTCAATAACTATTGAAGCGTAGTCTAGGTTTTGCAATGGACACTGGACGTTGGGTCAAATTAGAGGCGGCTTTGGCATATACAACAGTGGCGTATTGACGGGGGGGGGTTATATCGGTATATAAAACCCCCAAATCAAACTACCTTAAAATATTAATGTGTTTTTTAAAATTGTCAAAGTTTTTAAAGATTTATACTCCCAAATCATATTATATCCCCACAAATCAAATTCCTGGCTACGCCCCTGATAGACAACCCCAGATTATTGCTCAGAACGGCAAAACGCTATAAGGGCAACAAAAATCAGGGTTACCTTTTTATTAGTTTAAATTGTTGTTTTGAAATTGCATTCATTCAATGCCGGTCCGTTTGTCCGTGAAACGGTGCGTTATATAAATGAATTACTAGTGTAAGGTAAAATGATTGTCTGCTTGTCTGCTTATATACAAGCACCGATGACGCAACAGGTGCTTAGAATTGCGTTAAATGTAATGTGGGGACGTCCGTCATAGACCCGTCACCCGACTGCCTATAGGGGGGAGAAACTGACAAAGCCGGGAGGAAAACTGACAAAGCCGGGGGGTATTCTGCTAGGGAACTGCTTTTAGTTGATGTAGTATGGCAAAATTTCCGGGAGGGATTTTGAAATTTCCGGGGGGAAGGGCAATTTCCCCCGAACACGGCCTAGATTAAACCCTGCCTAGAGGGCGCAAGAAACTCACCGGTTGCGGGTGAGCTACGCGAATATGTTTCTTTAGTACTGTTCTTTCTATATTTGTAAGCTGTTGATTCTTGTTATTCTTGTCGATTTCTAGAAGCCTATCATCTGCTTGTTATTTTCTTTATTTTTCAAATTGTTTACCCTAATTTTTATGGCAATATATTCGCGGAAAGACATTGAAAAGAGTGCTTAGATTGAGACACAGAAACGTAAATATGGGTCTAATAGGAAAATGCTGTTTGAATACAATACATTTTGACCCTTTATAGCCACAATTTTAATCGGATTAAATATAGGGCTAAAGTAACAAGATCATCACCACAAAATTATCTGCTTAAATGGCATTTTATGGTCACTGTTCAAATTAATTATTGCAGGATATAGTAATGGGCAATTCAGCTTATTTTCTTTTTCTGCTAATTAGAATTGCTTTTTTACTTTTTTGTTTGTGCAGATCCTCAAATATTGGAATAACTTATTCTTCTTTCTTGAGCCATAGTGTTCAATCGGCTCGCTTAGGAATAGCGTTTTCCTCTTCTAGGATTATCGTTTGCGAGAGAAATATGACGACTGAAAGCGCTGTCAGACGAACGACAGAAAACTAATGAAAAAAGCTCATCTGACGGTTCACGTTGACATTCGCCTGCTTTGACGACTATTATGAGGATTCCACAAACAGCTTCATTGATGTAAGAAACTCGCGAAGAACAGCCGAGTTCGCTCAACAGAGGACGTCGTAGTCGTCTGCATTATTTCCCTATCGTCTGCAGCTATCAACCGATTCCACGGGCACCTGTTTCCAAAGCTTCATCGTTCGCAATGCCTACGAAAGGTTAGCTGAAAGTAACCATGCATCCGATACGCGTATTGTCACATGAGCTAATTTTTACAACCCAACACTGTGAGTGGATCGTATTATAGCCTATGTACTGTACGCTGCACACCTGTCGTGCCGTCTGTTAGATGTTGTGCACGCTGCTTCATGTTACCAGCCTTGCCATCATCCACTGGTCTTTTACGGTTTGGATTTGGAGTACCATCGATTGATGCCTTGGGGTATTAGAAATGGTGCTGCAGAAGTACATAATAATAATAATAATAATAATAATAATAATAATAATAATAATAATAATAATAATAATAATATCAATATCAATATCAATAACAATAATAATATTAAATTGCAGACAGACACACATGTATGCATAGGCTACCCGGCATATCTTCGGCAGAATTTAACCCAATATTCGGTGTAGCCGCATACATGCCAATATGTCAACTTATATAGCGCTATTTAAAGGCAGGCTTAGCAAAGCGCTTCACGCATTGCACTTATACGAGGTCTTAAATAAGTGTGTCTTTAGTCTCGTTGCAAACGAATCAGGCTTAGGCCTTATATATATTCTTTGGATGAGAAGATTCCAGAGATTTGTGGGGAGTGCAGAAATCTTTTTGTGGTTCTGACTTTCTGTTCTTTCTCTCCTTAGAAAAACTCCTAACTCCGAAATGCGTGCGTCTGTAGTGAATCGAAATGTTTAAGTTTCAAGAGAAAACGACCCTCAGTATAGCACTGAAAGTTTGCTCTATAGTGCATAACTATGAATGTGTGCACTTTATTTGTCTCCCATCCTCATATGGTTTTATTTGCATCTGCGCCAAAATCCGAAGGCAGTTAGTTTGCACCCACACTCACCCCACCAGATTACACATGTCGTGATATAAAAAATAGTTAACCGTTTCATACAAACGACACAAGTCTTCCCTGGAAATCAATTGATTCTCTAATAATTAATTAATTAATTGCTCTATGAATCGAGTGCTAATGTAGATTTATTAGTGCCATGTCGTCGTAACATCCAAACAGCCTTGACAGAAGCTTTGACAATACCGGCGACAGTAGTTCTTAGGTCAGGGTCGGGGTCAAGGTCAAAGTCAAGGTCAAAGTTAAGGCTGGTTAAAACTTAAGCAAAGCATCCAGGACTTGATGAGGATCTTGGCTACGTCTTTGCTGCATCAACTCCTTATAGTTTATACATGTCTCGCATAGGCAATGATTCTCCTTTGGAACTGCAGTCTACGATAACACACACTCTCTTCTGCCTCTGTCACTGTCTGTCTGTCTGTCTGTCTGTCTCTGTCTCTGTCTGTCTGTCTGTCTGTCTCTCTATCTCTCTGTCTCTCTGTCTCTCTGTCTCTGTCTCTGTCTCTGTCTCTGTCTCTGTCTGTCTGTCTGTCTGTCTGTCTGTCTGTCTCTCTCTCTCTCTCTCTCTCTCTCTCTCTCTCTCTCTCTCTCCTTTCATAATTCGCTCTGCGTCAGTTCGTGAAGGGCCTTGATTGTCTGGATGATGTTCTGTTCGAAGAGCTGAGCTTTTCGTTCTGTTCTGGAGACGTGACGGATATAACCGTATACACGACACCCGACCATTCGAGTCGACACCCGCGAGAGAAGTTTCCCCTCTAATCTCCTTCGCTCGGGGTCAATAGACTCCACCAGTCCCATTCCACCCGCTCCCCTCTCCCAAATCCAATCGGCGCCAACTTGTCACCGCCGGTGTCGTCGTCGTCCGAGAGAAGCAGCGCCCGAGGACAAGGCCCCGTGCCTTAACCGAAGTGCAGAGTTCGATGTCGTGTTGCCTTTGATTGGGGAATTATTGAAACGCGACCGGGAGCGGGGAAGGGGGGACTGACGTCGTCGTCGTCGTCATCGTCTTCGTTTCATCGGACTCTTCTGCGATGATTGTTCCGAGGCCGAGTAACAGCACCGTCGAAGGCGTCGTTCGAAATCCGGGTTAAATCATCGAAGATTCCGTGACAAGAAAACAATTAATATTCGTTTCGCCTATATATATATATATATATATATATATATATATATATATATATATAGAGAGAGAGAGAGAGAGAGAGAGAGAGAGAGAGAGAGAGAGAGAGAGAGAAAAATGCGAATATCTAGAAGAAAATGCGCTCATGATGGAACGATGGAAGCACTTTTGTCTAAGATTGAGCTCCAGAATTCACTTGTTAACCATTTCAGTTTTCGGCTCTAATTGTGAACAAGGATTGCACTGAAGCTATATTCGCTAAAATATCTGCAGACCATCGATGACATCGATGAAATGTAGACAAGTATTTCTGACTATTATATTTAGAGCGCGGCTAGCTTCTTGGAGCTTTTAGGCCAGAAAACTTCCACAGAATGTTACAGTTGTAATGCGTTAGTTTCGCTAAGAAAACCTATAGTGCGATGCATTACGATAATACAGTAGAGCAGCAATAGAGTAACTAGCGTCATGATGTTGCATTAAGAGGAGCATTACATGAATATGGTTTCACTTTGAAATGTTAGGCAGAGTGCAAGATCAACCGTAGGTCTAGTGTACATTGTGTTTCGCTCCACTGATCTTTGCAGAATTTACACATACTCAGATATGCGTCGACGATTCAAATAAAACATTTAGTTGAAAAGGACAAAACTCCAACTAACAATCGTTGGGGTTTCTGACATGGCTTCAAGGGAAATAGAATTTCCTTACAACCAACGAATATAACATTATAACGCAGATCACAGTTTAAATGAGATGATTGCTTCAGAAGCCTTAATCAAATGACGGACTCCGCGAAAAGTTTATTCATGCATGTGCTATAATAATTATGTGCTCACAACGAATGTAGCCAGCGTCTCGCCAACATGAACTTTGTTTTAGATTTTAAATACATGATTTGTACGAAATGTAGGACTCCATTGCAGTCGTTACTGGTGTGACCATCGTCTAATGCGCGGCCTAAAATACGTGTCTTGCATGCGTTCACACAGTAGGCTATATTCATAAATATTATTCATTTGGGAAACACGATCTATGTGTGGCTGGACCCAGACTCTGTAACTCTCTTCCGGTACAACTCCGCCAGACTGTGTCTTTCAACCTTCAGGCCTGGACTGAAACACATCTATCTCTGATTGCATATCCCCATTAACCGGAACGAACCAGAAAATATGTACTGACCTCTGAATTTTCAACTACGAACTACCACGAACAAGATCTTTGACTAGGATTTCATACTGAAGCGACCATCGACTGATGCATATGCACTATAATAATAGCGTTATAATAGGTTCACAATTGATTATTAATACCATACAGAACTTAGATAAGTGCAAATCGCTTAGAATCGTTTGTAAAACATTAATTTATTGACCGTTTGACTGCCTGATTTATTGTGTGACCAGATGACGGATGGCTAACTACTTGAATAATTGAGTGATTGATTGAACAATTGATCGGTAATTTGATTGATTGATTGGCTGATTGATTGAAAGTACAATTTCGTTCCAGACCAAGACCAGTTAATCACGCACGTCCAACATGGCGACAAAATGTCCGACCAAGCGAAGAAGTCCAAACCAAAGCGAGGCAAGTATGGCTCCTCCCAGAGACGCAAACTGACCAATGGTCAATCAAGTATTGACCATTTGCCAACTCTGGCTGGTGCATCATTAGAAGCAAATACTGGTAGAAATGTAATACCAATAAAGTCGTTGTAAGATGTCTTCGCGCGTTAATAGCGTTGATTAAAGAATAGAGTATACACTCGACGATGAACTTATAACTTTTCTCCTCTGTTATAATTAACTTTTATAAGTAGTCTTCAAGTCATCACCAATTGACTGTTTTGTTCAAGAACTCTTTTCGACTCTGAAAATCCACAGCGTTAAGCACTAAACTCGGAATCTGTGATGACGCATTTCGGTTGTTTAATGTTATTTTATCATCGAAAGCAGGTCCTCTATTATCTTATGTGCGTGGACGCATTGTCCACAGACTGATAGCCCAGTTTTCTATAAAATGTAATAGGCCTATCTCTTTCTTAGTCTAACCCGTACGCATTTTGTGCGGTGCAAAAGGCTGCGTTTTAGCGAACGACGGTGTTCGAATTCGCTGTTTTGAAAACGACAGGTCACAGCGGAGTGAACCAATTGGGCGGAATGTTCGTCAATGGTCGACCTCTTCCGGACTCAACGAGACAGAGGATCGTAGAGCTGGCCCACAGCGGCGCCAGACCATGTGACATCTCGCGAATACTTCAGGTACCGTACTTAGAGAAATATCTGAGGTACTTAAGATGTAAAAGGTACTTATTAATACCTTGCAGCAAGACGGCGAGTCTAAACAGCAGCAAGGTACAAGTTACTTATAAATGGTAAATGCCTATAAGGTACTTAGAAATAATCGAGGAGCAGTAGGCCTACGTAGAAAAATGTCCGTGGAAAATATAATAGCGAAGCCTTTGCATAGAGATTTCAGACAGGGGCGTAGCGACGGGGTGTATCGGTATATATATATATCCCAAAAATAAGGCTACCTTAATGTATTTTTTAAGATTTCCAAAGTTTTTAAAGATTTATAACCCACATCACATTACCCCCCCCCCAATAAAATTCCTGGCTACGCCCCTCATTTCAGATAGAAAACGAAACTGCTTTAACTACAGTAGGTAGAAATTGAAGTAAGTTACAACTGAGCGGCGCTTATTGTAGTATACTCCGGTTGTGTGTCCTTAAAGCATTGTCCTGTGTATGTGTCCAGCAAACTCTCATACCTGTAATGTTGCTGATGGCCGTTTCATTTCGCTCTTCGCATACTTGTATTTTCACCGCTGTGATAGGTTTCTGCAGATTCCATATTTGCATCTTCATTATCCAAGTCAACTCTGCTTGTACGGTAGAATTTTGTTATAACGGACTCAGTTATAACTTATAACGTATCCTTGGTTACAACGTACCGCAATGTACGGTCTCGTGTGACGCGCTAACTCAGTGTCTCGCAAACTGTGTGCCGCGGCACACTAGTGTGCCGCTAGAGATTCCAGCTGTGCCGTGAAAGAATTTCAGAATTTTACTATTATTTTAATTTTTTGTTCCTTCCTAAAAATTTTGCCGGATGAGCAAGTGTAAAAATGGCGTCATATATAGAACCTCACACCAGCCTGCATTATCCATACAATATATCGGACATCCATTTTTTATATAACGTTGCGCGCGCAACGATACAACTGCCAGAAATTAACGTCTTTCGTTGACGTCACCGTCCTTGCGACCTTTACAATGTAAAAACAACAGCGTCTGAGCGCGCAAGGATACATTTGACCCAATTACCGTTTTTGAAATTATTACATTGCATGTGTTGAGATGTTGCAATAGTAGGGTAACTATAAGTATAGTAACAGTTGAATTTGATGCTTTTACCGAGATTTAGCCCTAAAATTTGAAATGGATAAATTTTTGGCAAGATCTGAGAAAATGCAAGGTGAAAACGACACTAAGGAAAACAACGGCGAGAATCTACAGTCTATGAACGTTACTTTCGCGTTTGTTACATCTACATATCATTATATGTGACTGCAGACCCGGCAGTTCCTTAATAAAGAACACTCAATTTAATAAATTGTTGGTTGGTTTTGTAATTTTATGAAGAATGTGCCGTGAAAAAAATTTGTTCTGTTTAGTGTGCCGCGAGGTAAAAAGTTTGCGAGACACTGCGCTAACTTATTGGATGGCACTGGGTATAACGTACTTCGGATATAACGCACTAAATTATACAGACCCGCTAAGTACGTCGTAACGAAGTTCTACTGTAGTATCAGTCTCGTACTGTATTTTCATTTTACGGAATTTAACTCAAGTTAGTCGCTACGTACAATCTATTTTTACATTCATACATACATGCATACATACATGTATGATGTACTCGGAAGCAGTGTTTATTCTAGCCACCTTGACATTGGGGGGATTTTGAAATGTTTGGGGGGGCAAGGTCTGAGTCTCTACACTTTTGGTGGGAAATTTCCATCCCCCAGCCAACATATAAATAATTTGGATGGGGGATTTTAAAACTCGGAGGGGGAATTCCCAGAGAAGGCCTAGAATAAGCACTGCTCTGAAGGTATGACCATAGAATCAAAATTCAATGGGCAATTATTTGATGAAATTTCTGGACGAAGTCTTTGGTTTATGTCGTTGCGAAGGTGTCCAACGGGTGCGTAAGTAAGATTCTCGGTCGCTACTACGAGAGTGGGTCGATCCGACCTCGCACGATCGGCGGAAGTAAGCCCCGGGTGGCCACGAACGACGTCGTCGTCAGGATAGCGCAGTACAAGAGGGAATGTCCGTCGATATTCGCCTGGGAGATCAGGGATCGACTCCTCTCCGAAGAAATCTGCTCCCAGGAAAACATTCCCAGCGTAAGTCAAAAACGAACTTCACGCAAGACCGATGCCCGATTTGCCAGGGTTCAATCCACACTGCAGAGATGGCAATGGGTCAAATGGGTCAAACGGGTCAAACGGGTCGGGTCAAACGGGTCGTGGGTCAAATGGGGCATGGGTCAAAATGGTTCGTGGGTCAAATCACTCAAATGGGTCATCAATACTTGATGAATCACATGGGTCATGTGTCATTTTGGGTGACCCATTGGCATTTCTGATGCACTGCTACTGGACAAGACGATCGAAAACTCTCTTTTATTAGTCTTTCCACTTCCACCCTCTCGCAGGAAGTGGACAATTGATGGGCATTCCGACTACCAAACTACTTCAGGGAAAAATCGAGCATTGCCAGCCAAAGATTTAGATCTATATTAAATTGTTTACATTCTCTCCTCTTTACGACTTTTGCCGCATCGTAGAAGTATATCACGTGACTCGCTAGAGAAGGTGATTTTGCAATGTTTTCGACTTAGCGTCGATACCTGAAATAGGTTCTATCAAATGAATCGTGTTATAGCGAACATCGCGAAGACGATGTCTGATCGATATTATCAGATTCTCATCATCTGCATTATTTCTAATCAATTTCACGTCCGACTGATATTTGTTTCTGGACGATTTGCCTTTAGTTTCTATTACTTTCTGAAATTTGGCTAACCGTAAATAAGTTGGTATTAATTTTAATTTATAGTTGAAGCGCGTACATTCTCTTCACAAAGTAGGCTAATTGAACCTATTTATAACATTAATTCATAATTACTCACTGGAAAGAAAGAAAGCAGAGAGAGAGAGAGAGAGAGAGAGAGAGAGAGAGAGAGAGAGAGAGAGAGAGAGGGGAGGTTAGTTTTATCTAGGATTAAAGAAAGTCGAAAAACAAGGACGATGGAATAGAATGGAAACTAATGAGAGCTGCGCTATTAACAGATGAGAAACAATCTATTAGTCACTCAGCACCTAATTGCGTTCAGTACCCCGTGCATCAGTTGCAGCTCACCGAGTAAAACGCATTGAGTGCCATACGACTTCGCTCACGCCATGCATTATAGCCTGACCTAGGCTGGCTTCTTAGTTTCACGGACACTGGCAATCGGTTGCCATGGACACGCGTTGTCATGGACACGAAAACGCGAAATATATGATCCACGCGTCCCCCCGCACACGTAGGCCCCTATTCATCTATCCGGACACCCTTCCAACTGGCCCGGCAACTGCATCTGACTGGTCATAAATCATCGCTCGTCCGATCCGTCCGTTGATCCCGTCCGCTGCGTCCGAATTAGAGACAAAATGAATGCAAATACGTCGATGATCGAATTACGCTGGTTCCCTGTCGGGCAGTTCGCGGAGTCTTTCCAACTCTTCATCTGCGGTATGATTCCATTCCGGGTCCGAATTGATTCGGCGTCGTCGTCGTCGTCGTCTTTTTCCTCCGCCGGAATTATGACGGCGGCGGCGGCGGCGGCGGCGGCGGCGAATTTGCAGAACGAGAGGCGGGTTCGGACAGATTCACTGGATCTTCTTCTTCGTCCGTTGCCCAGCTGGGCGTTCCATCAATCACGCGGAGAAAATGCCACCCCACCCCACCCCACCCCACTCACCCACTCCACCGACTGGCAATTCTAAATATAGCAACGTCCGACGAGTTTAGTCTGTAGGCTCAAAACAAGAAACGGGGTCTAAGATATCGCCTAAACAGTCGGCCTAATCGCACATTAACAAAGCCGCTCGCCGCTGGATGCGTGAAACGTAGTGGTTCTCACACAGACCCTACTGAACCACTCTAAACCATATTATTATTATTATTATTATTATTATTATTATTATTATTATTATTATTATTATTATTATTATTATTATTATTATTATTATTATGTCACTGACTATTTTGGATTGATCTGTCGCCTTGGCTAGAATTTATACTGATAAATTATACAATTTCCGATAACACTGTTTTGTCCAAAATTCTCTATACACTTTAACGAGCAGCCCGACAAACACAAATTTAGTGCGTAACGAACGTACGCTGTAAAAGCTCTAAAGTGCCGGTGACAGGATACAGGTAAAGACCTGGAGCATCGTTGCGTGAAACTCTTGATGCTAGTAGCTGTTGTTAACCAACGGACCGTTCTTCGAGGTGGAACGAAGCTCAATGACAAGAAATGAGCTGGCTCAACAGTCGACAAGATTCGATCTCAGGCATAGCGCTTCCATCAGAGACGTTTATTCATCATTTTCTTCAAACTACATTTTCTGTTGTTTCTGTTTCTGTCCGGACTGCAGTAATTGCTGCATCTGCCGATCGAATACTTTGAGCAAAGGCAGACTCACACTGGAGCATCGGAAAGCGTTTTAATCATTGACGTAGCAATGGGTTGTACAGGGGTTGTGCAGTGCACAGGGGTATCCGGCGCTCGGAGGGCCCCTGACAGCCAGCAGCGTCCTTTTACTTTAAAAATATTCTGACATTTTAAAAAAATCGACAAAGCCTATAAAGTAAGCATATATGTCACGAACAGCTTATACTCACTCAAATGACTATGGCTTAATATGTAAAAAATATCTTAATATTTAATAATATTAGTTATCATATAATATATAGGAGGTGCCAAACTGCGAAATATATAAATATCGCAAAA
>CM030844.1:8470582-8508082 GCA_018105865.1 Metaphire vulgaris
CAACAGCATTTCAGTCACAAACATAACATCAACTATTATAGTACCGGTAAGTAAATAAGTAAAATCTCATGGATTTCTATAGCACTCTCAAAAGCAGCACTGCAATAGCTCTTTATTCCTAGGTGCTTAGTCTTAGTATGAAGTAGCTATAGCCAAAGATGGGAGTTACTCATGCAGGGTCATTTAATCCAAAGGGTCATTGTGGTTGGGACACTACAGCCATAGAGGAAATAATTTTTTGAAGAGCAAAAGCCTAATGCACAGTACCAAAATGAAAAGTAACTGATGTTGCACTTATGTATAGGACCATGTGTTGCATTCTTAGTTGAGCTACACAAGTGCACACAGGCTCTAAGGCTGTAATATAAATCCTGTAACTAGCAGCTCATTATGTGCATCTGTTTATATTGGTTTACAATTTAGAATCATTGGATATTAACATGGGTGATTCTCATAATAACATTCAAAGGCAAGTTCTTAAATCACAATTTAATAAGTTACATGTAACTTGAAGTAATCGTACCTGTGCGAACCTTTGTTTAACTCACTTTGAAACCACACCTAGTGATACGAGGATAACTGATCACAATATATTTTGTAAATAATTTATA
This sequence comes from Metaphire vulgaris, assembly GCA_018105865.1. Lineage (NCBI taxonomy): Eukaryota > Metazoa > Annelida > Clitellata > Crassiclitellata > Megascolecidae > Metaphire > Metaphire vulgaris. Next base: position 8,471,194 of record CM030844.1, read on the forward strand.
GCAGCAGTTTAGTATTGTTGTATCACTCACATTTGTACTTAGCTGTGTAGTCAATGTCTTTATTTTTTCATGTGCCATATCAAGTTCACGTTTCAATTTGTAAATCTGACAATATAAACAGAATGATATTCATCAAAACATCACTACGCCCTATCTACCATAAATTCCATCATTCAGCATTAGAGCTATATCATTACTGATTTTTTCAAACCAATGATATAAATATATATGAAAAATGTCATTCACTTCCGTATGATATCTTTATAGAGTATTGTTACTGTATAGTCATGTTCAAACTTGGAAAGTGCTATAACTCATCAGATATAGAACCTGACAGCTTCAAACAATATACTGGTACATTGTTTCAGAAAATGAAATATCAGTAAAATTCTTAAAACTTTATAAACCCTCCCAGAGTTGATGAACACCATAATCATGACAAATAAATGGTAAAAACTAGAAAACCCAATAAATTACTGATGAAAACAGATTGCTGAAAGAATACCCAAAAATTCATACCATAAAAACCAAAAAAGAATATTTTGGAAGCTATAATAATATAATAGACGCTATAGATTTCTCTCCCTGCTGACTCTATCTCAATACTATGGTGCAAGCAATACCGGTACTCTTGCTTATACTTTCAAGAAATTCCCACAGAAGCAACAAAAACAAACATTGTAGGCAGTGGCGGCTCCACCGGGGGGGACCAGGGGGGGCCCGTGCCCCTATTGAGTGTCTGGCCCCCCAGTGCCCCCCAGTTGGGACCCTATACTTAATGCTACATACATTAAACAACAAATGGTTGGCCCCCCATGATTAGAAGTTGCCACCCCAACGGCCCCCCACTTGCCAAATCCTAGAGCCGCCACTGATTGTAGGTAACATTGGTCATCATCATTCAACTGGCAGTTTTAACAAAGAAAATAAAATTGTAGTTTAGAATTTAGTAACAAAGCACATCTATAGATTGAAATTGAAACTTTACTAAAAATCAAGATTTCCCAGCATTTTCATCAGAAATAGTATACTACAGATATGAGTATTTTTAGAGTTTACACCCTACTAACAGTATTTTTGAAACTATCAATAAATTTATTGAACAACTTCTACCTTTTCCATTACAGTGTGAATCCTCAGAGTAAGCATGACTACTGGAGAATTAAATAAATTTAAAACTTTTCAATAACAATACTATTAACTGATGGTTATCTGACTGAAAGGCAACCATACATTGATTTTTAAGATTATGGGGAATACAACAGCAAATTTACATGCAGATCAGAAAGGAAATACTGATAGGATATAATTAACAGAACAGATTCAGTTCCTTTATGAAAGCAAGTCATTTGTATTCAACCCTTAGATTCAAAACAACTTTAATCAAAATTTCCTTCAAGTCATAAAAAACAATTATTTTCTGTGCACTCAGAGCTATACCATGCAAACCTATCTACCCACACAAATTGTGTCTGGCCTGTGTCTTGAGTACAGCTGAGCCAAAATAGAAATGTCCTGCCCAACCATTGCTTTCTTGATTTCTCTCTCTGCTTGACTCTATCTCAATACTATGGTGCAAACAATACCGGTACTCTTGTTTATACAATCTACAGTTTTTGAGTGAAATGTATTTGCATATGAGATGCTTACCTCTTGTGTCTGTTTCTCTTCAGCCTATGCACATTAAAACAAAACAAAAATAATATAATTGATCCACCTGTATACATGCAAATATTTTTTAACATTTCAAAGCAATATCTTTACACATTTTGCACATGATTATTATTTACATGGTCATTTGTAGAAATGATTCAATGACAGATATTTACTGCTTCTTAAACATGGCTGGGGTCAAAACTTGCTTTTCAGACAGGAAGCAGAAAAATATGGCAGATATGGAAAGTATCAAATTCAGAAAAGAGATGGCAGGTTGCTTATATTAATGATTTTATAGCAATTCATACTATAGCCAAAGAAATGCTGAAAGAAAACTTTATTCATAAAATTGTCTGTTTGTAAAGTTCATGTTTAGTTCTGACCGACATGATATTTCCCTATACCGGTATATGGTCTTTTTGCAGGGAATGCTTGAGATAGGAAAAAAGAACAGATTTATAAAATGCTAATGGAAGGATCTTAAATAATGATAACTGCTACAAGACAGATCTGAACACTGTCAGCACAATGCAGATTCAGTGACAACCATCATTTGATGTTGGTTAAAGTTTTACTTCTTCAGGCTAAAAATTTTCTTAGGTGCATATCAATCTGGATGAATTTTGACAGCCTATAATGATTGGAATATAAATGCTCACAATGTATAAGCTTTTATAATTTAGGAATGTATTGGAGTCATTACAAAGCACGAAATAGTCACACCACAACTCAGTTTCAACTTTAAACAAGATTATAATTCTTGAGCATTTGTTATCTTCTACAACTTTATCTTTAACCATTTCCCCGCATACATGTACTTTCTTACATATAATAAGCTGAAGTAAACCACTTTTATGGTCAGGACACAATTCAGCTACAGCTCACTAGATTGTAAGCAAATGCTAAAACTTTAAACTTAAATGAAATTACAACCAACCACAGAATATACTGATGACACATTTGACATCAGAGACAACAACGAACCATGAACTGAAAATTCAAAACATAAACGAGTACAGACAATAGAATCTCTTGCAGGTTATCATAGGCATTAAATCAAATAAAACAGATTGATTAAATCAAATAAGACAGACTGAAAGAAAAAGCATCATGTAAATTATACAAAGACGCGAAGGACCAAATTCAAAACATAAACATGTACATTGTAATGGACGAAATCTCTTCCAAGTTATCATAAGCATTAAATCAAATAAGACAAATTGATTAAATCAAATACAGTGAAACCTGCTTAATTGCATAGGTGTCGTGCAAGCCTTGCTTATGCGATTAACTGGGCTATGCGAATAGCCAGGACGTCTGATAATTAATTGTATGCACAAAACACTGGTTCGGGTTTTTATGTTGTTATGCGATTATGCGGGTTATGCAATTAAGTGGTATGTGATTAAGTGGGATCCACTTTATGACCGATTGAAAGAAACAGCATCAATCAAATTATACAAGAACCAAGAAAATAATTATAATATAGGGACGGGAAGTTAGCAAAGTGGTTGGGTGATGGAGCAGGAGGTCGCAGGTTTGAGTCCCACAGGAGCCCTAAAGGTCAATTCAGTCTTTTTCGAGGTGGTAAAATGAGGAGCAGTGGCAAAAGTATCTGTGATAGGTCAAACAGGTATACTACAAGATACACTAGCCCCGATACACTAGCCCCGTATCCATGGCATTGCAATCCTGGCTGAGGGCTATAGCAACAGAGACCAGTACCGCCTCATAGCCCTATGAGCCCGTGAGGCTTCAGAAGGACTTTGACTTTTTTGATAGAGAGTAAAGTGAGATCATTTATTCACGTTTCAAAAGTAACAATTCAATGTAAAAAGAGCATGTGACATATTGCACTCTTCCGGAATTATTCAGTCCCATGCTGAGGATCAGATTTATTTGCTTCAGCAGATGGCTAATTTGCAAACCAAAACACAGTTCATCCAACTGACAGATTTAGATGAAAATTCACTCCATTGCCAGCCCAGCATCCAACACTGGCAATCAATTCTGCATTTCTAAACAAACATTTGATCCATAATGACGCAGACATAAGATTCTAGAAAAAAATACATATTACCTATGGTACTCCAGTAGATATTTTAATACCTCCTACATCAATACCCTGTACGTGTACATGCACACATAAGCCTACATGTACACAAACACACGCACACACACACAGCATGTACAAAGAACCACAAGCACTGATGAGAGAAAGAAAATTGAAATTACCATCTTCATCTCTCGATGAAAGAAGCCTAGGACTTGATGGTCTTGTAGATCCAAGTCGACCAGACATTGCACCAACTTTTGCACTTAGAGAATTCGATCGCATCAATTCAACACGAGACTCGATTTCTCTTGATTCAGAGATATAATGAAGGCAACTGTTGTTAGAATCTACACCTCCAGCAAAACTGGAGTGGCGTGGAGTGGTGCACCTTGGTCCTGAATAAGGATGCTGGTAACAGTTCAGTGTTAATGGCATGCAATTAATTCCACTTCCTGCTGTAACTGGACAGTTGGCTCTTGCAATGGCATCCAGTGAATAACCGCCCTGATTTGAAACAGTGAGCTTTCTGTCACAGTTGGAAAACTTTTCATAGGAATTTCTTTCTGCAAACTGTTGAGCCTTAACATTGGCATTTGGACTTGAGGAGTACAGCTGCCCCATGCCCTGATATCCTGGTCCACTTGAGCTATAGGCTTCTGCAGACAAATCTTGCCCTTTTGCAACACTCTTAGTTTTATCACCTTTTTGTGCCTTCTGCAATTTTTCATCCTTTAAACTTTGAGAAGAGATATTCTGGATACACACTTCTCTTTTCCTAGGACCTCCAACAGAAGGCACCTGAATAGCAGACTTGGCTGAATTGTTAGAGTCTGATAAGCACAGCTTAGAACCATCCTTCATGTATGACTTAAAATAACTGCCCTGTGTACAGTCTCTGTTTTCTGCTTTTTTTGCAGGACATTCCCCAGAATTGCTTATCTGATGTTGTAAACCAGAAGACCCAGTTTCTCTAGTAACCTTGCCAGTCTTTGGAAGAGTAGCTCTTTCAACATTTGCATTTTCTGTCTGCGGTAACTGTCTTTTGCTATTGGTCGGAATGCAGTACCTCTGCCAGTTTTCTTTAGTATTTGGTGAAATCTGAGGGTTCTTCACAATGCTTTGTTTGCCCCTCTGATTGTAGATAGAAGAAGGTGACATCATTTTAGACCTAGAAGTCAGTTTAGGAGTTTGAGCCATTGCAAAGGTTGCTGTGTCTTGCCTGTTTACACCAAATGCAACATATTTCAATACAATGAAATGCAAAAATAAAAGTGCAACAGCAATATTATCAATATTTTACACACTATGATTACTACCACTATTATCACAAATTCAGCTGATTACTTGCCATCAGTTATGATGGCAAAAATACAAAATCCAGAAAAAACTGGTACAAGAAGCAAAAATCACAAATGCTTCTCAATATTACTAGCACACTGCAACCAGTGTTTCAAGCAGATTTGTCATCACTGGATATTAATAATAATGCAGATATTATAATATAGATATACTGGTACACGTAATGTGTTCATGCAGTCCACCAATGGACGAGTCACCACAATAATCTGAACGTTACTTATTTACTTACTTACAGATGCCAAATGCCAAAAATGTGCAAAATTACATCTCTATTTCAAAGAGTGCATAACACACATAGCTTCATTTACAATGTAGAAAATCAAAATATCATATGATTATAGTCTAATGTCTACTGAAGTTTTCTGCCACATACTATTAGAAGATACTTAAAATACACACAAAGATGGGATATCTTTATTAATGAACATAGGACATCTTTTGTATGTGGATCCTAGATACACAAACTAGATCAGTGTGTTAATATGTGGAAGCCATTGTTATATCAGGGATTTATCTACACCCCCAGCAAGGGGTTACACCTCCCAGGATTTTGACAGACACCCTCCCTACTCCTACACCCCTGCCAGGGGTGGTGTTGGCGATCACCCAAAAGGACATATGTTAAAAGTAGTATGAAGCTGCTGTGAAGGACAGTGGTGTTATGATGCAGCTGTTTCGTACTGCATATTATATGTTCAAATCAAAAATTTCAAAGTTTGCAGATGATACAAAACCACTTAAAATCACATTATAATTATTTATTATTATTATTATTATTATTATTATTATTATTATTATTATTATAAAAACTAGCCGTAAAAGACTCAACACTGGACATTTGGACTGCTGGACAGTGACACCCCCGCGCAATTTTGGGACATCCCCCGAACGCAGATTCCTGGAAAAAAGCCTGTGTTATATGCAACTTAGGGGTCATCCATAAATTGCGTAATGCGGTTAGAGGGAGTCCGGCCACTTGTTATGAAGTGTGACGACGGGTTGGGGGTTCCGTAAATGTGATGTAACGCAAAAAAAATTTAAGTGATGACCTTTAACTTTTTTTTGCTTGTCAGGGTTTTTTGAGAGGAAAAAATACAAGGATGACCCTTTTTTGCTTGTCAAGACTTTTTGGAAGACGAAAATGGGGGGTCGGCCCGTTGTTACGTCATATTTTAGGGGGTCTGACGTTTTGTTACGTCATGTTACGTAGGGGGTTAGGGGGTCAAAAAGTGCCAAAATCGCATTACATAATTTATGGACGACCCCTTACTTACAGAGACAGTACCACCAAGCGACTAATATGTAAATGTAACTTATGTTTATAAAGCAGAGATGTGGTATACAGGACAGTTTAGATGAGCAAAATTTTTAAAGCATGGATTGCAATTGCTTTATTATTTCTTTATCATCAGGGCTTCATAAACAGGGCAGATCCTACTGAACCACTCTAAATCCCATCATCATCATCATCATCATCATCATCATCATCAGCATCATCATCACTATCATCATCACTATCATCATCACTATCATCATCACTATCATCATCATCATCATCATCATCATCATCACCACCACCATTGTCATAAAATAATTGAACGTGTAAGACAAGTGTATTATTCAATCCCTTAAATACTCATGGTGATAACATGCCTTCAGTGTGTCAAAAAGTGAACATCCTTTTAGCCAATTTGACAAAATATAAGAAAATAGCCAATTTGACAAAATATAAGAAATGTATATCTATTTCATTTTATCAGCCAAATCGATGAATTGCTCACCTTCTATCTTCTTTGGCATTCTTTGCTGATCCATGAAAACTTCTATACAAGTTTCTAGAACTATTTGGAACTGCAAAGGCATCATTCATGCCATCATTTATCGAATTATCTCTCCTTAGTGCAAAGCCTGTTCCAACTTCAGGGCCAGTAGTATCAGAAAGATATCCACAGTTTTTGGCATCTAATGTAAAACTGTGCTTTCTGTCACATTCAGGATGATCTGGTGCTGCGTGATGGCTGTAATGTTTATCAATGCATGAAGACCCATGGCGTGGAGACAAAGCAGAAACAGAGAATCCAAAATGCCTGCTCGAGGGCAAAGAAACATTGTTGCTGTCAATATACTGGCTGGAAATGAGAGGTCGCAAAGATTCCTGAGTCATACCACAGGCACTATACTTCATAGGCACTGGTTGTAAATTTGGCTGTGCTGTACATTTCATTTCTAATGATTCGGCAAATGTAGCATTTTCGTAAGTCCCTTCCTTTTTTGGCAATTTTTTATTTTTACTTGCATCCTGTGATGATTCCAACTGCTGTTGTTTGCTGATTTTTACTCCATGAATTGAACTTACTGACCTTACAGAACAACTTTCAGAGCTTAAACTCTGACATCTCATAGGTACAGGTGGAGGAGAAACTGCAGTCTTCACACCAGGATTTGTCTGTCTCAACTTAGATCTTCCACTGCTGCTTATGGCAGATGGAATAAAATGAGAGGAAATGCAATCCGAAGCAACTGAATGCACAGAAGCTGCTTCTGACTGGGATTCATCTCCACTATTCAGTTTGGAGGTGCCTTTTCTTGGCTGAGGTGGATCAGGCAACTGCCTATGAATACCTTTGTGATATGGTGAAGAATTCATGCCTCTTGCACTTCCGGATTGACATTTCTCACTAGTGAGAGTTTCACTTGTCTCTTTACCATATGGAATTTTGTATGAAGGAGGTCGGTAGGCTAGTGAATTGTTTAGCTGATTTCTATTTCCATTCTCCAAATCATTTTGAATTGCTTCACACGATCCATCAAGAGCATGAGATGCCACATGAATAACTTTAGGTGGACGAAGTGCACAAGCTTTACTGCTCATTTTTGTAGCCAGCTGTTCAGAAGAAACTGAAGATGAAACTTCTGACCCATTATTAGCATATGCATTGTTTCCTCTTCGTGGTGATGCAGGCATGGATGTCTGTTCCAACATCTTGGCAGGAAATGAACCAAATTCTTTCTCACTTGCCGGTCGTGAAGAATTTCCTCTGGAAGCTTTGCCACTTAGAGAACTGCTTCGCACAGTCTCGACTTGTGCTGGTCTTCCCGCTCCTCTGCTATCAGTTACACTTCTTGCCCTCACAGAAGAAGTCGGTGTTGCCAGTTTTGAACTCTTTAACGAACGTGCTGGGCTTGTTGCAGTTGCTACATCACATTTTGGAGTGATATTTTTAACTCCTATCAAGGATGATTCCTTCTTCCCTCCATTATTCATCACTGCAATCAAAGAATCGTCTCCCTTTGAAGAAACCGTTCTGTCTCTAGCATCAAAATCTGACTGCTCAGAGTTCTTGTTTTCATCAAGGACCATTCGAAAGTTGTCAACAGCTCCTGTGCTGTTGTTACTCTGTAAATCAAGCATTCGATTATGGCCTCTAATGTCACTTCTTGTAACTCCCTTCATCTCACTCATGTTCATTTTTTTTCCAAAACTGTTCAACGATGGCTCTTGTAAGGTTGCAGGTCCTCTACTGCCAGAATCATCTGCTATTTGTCTGCTAGTGAATCCTTTAGGTGCTGGAAAACCACTGAAAGAGGAAGAGGCTTTCACAGGAACTCTGCTGGAAAGTTTAGTCTCATTCACTATCAGTGATCCTAGATCTGCCAAAAGTGAACAAGACTCACTTGGCAATTCTCCATCTCCTTTATTCCAGTAGTTATTATTTTCTGAATTCAAGTATTTTTTCACCCCCGGGAGCTGCAGATAATTATTTTCTGCCAGTAAACCAATTTCAATCTGATTGATCTTAGGCTGACTACATTTTCTGGATGAAGGCAATCTGAAATGAATAAATTTCTAAATTATAAAAACACTATCAATCAATTTGATACCACTACACTAATTTTCTTATCATTTTTTGATTATGGCTCCATAATGATCTTAAGTGCCATGGAATGAATTTCTCTCAAATACAGTGTAACAAGGCTCCTTACCATACAGGTAATTTATCATTAAATAAACCTTAGTTATTTAAGCTTAAATGCATACTATTCATACTGATTTTGATGCTTTTTTCAGAGTCATTTGCTTTCTTAGTTTGGTTCTTATCCTACTTTATGACATTCAACATGCTACCAAACAAATTGTCCAATTGATGCATTGCAGTGCAAGACATTGCATCTTACACAATTATGTCACATGTAGTATATACAGGGCTGGAATTGTAAAAAAATTGAAACAGGAGTAAAAACGCTGACAATTGAATGTAGTACCATACATTTTATAATTAATCTATGTGTACAGCAAAATATTAGCAACAAGTGAACTTGTGTTATAATAGAAATTATTTTCATCATTTAAACAGTACATGCAGGCAGGATAGGAGTACAGCAAACCAGTGGCAGTTCCGGGATTTCTTGGTAGGGCGGATGAAATGAATTCATAGGAAGTTGGTGGGGGAGATGAAAAGAGAGGGAAAAATCAAAAATCAATAAACTTTGCCGAAAAAGAAAAAAAGCTGACAAGCGAAAAAGGCAAGTTTCCCGAATTTTACTAGACTTACCGAAAAATAGGTTGACAAGGAAAAAAGGTCCTCCACAGTTTGACTTTTACCCAAAAATAGTTTGAGGAGCAAAAACGTCCAGTGGGTGATGCAATCAGATGCATCCCTACTCATCCCCCACGTGGAATTTGAAATTTCCAGAGGGGAAAGGGCAATCCCCCCCGGAAACGGCCTAGATTAAACCCTGGAACCGCCACTGCAGCAAAACAAAGAACTTCACCTGATTACAAAGCTGCTCTTTTTCATCACCATACCCAATGCCCATTTTCCATTTACATTGACAGTTAATTTAATGTTTGCACACAAATTATCATAATTGGCATTTTGATTCTCTGAGTTCTGAAGATTTAATTCATTTGACAATGGGGAATTGCAACTCTACTTTGGAGCAACTATCAACTGATGCCATGTGCATTATACTAAAATGGAGCTACATAAGTTCCTTGGATAGTTACTTAGAAATCCCCACTGATTGAGGGTTACTCCACACAGATGCTAAAATGTTGGCCTTTGGCCATCCAACTTTCCAACTGGTGATCAAATATCTTGGTCTGGGAATTGTCTGATCTTCCTCTGCTAATGTAAAACTAGAACACTGATTTTTTATGAACGATAGCAAGCCAACAAATGACAAAAGGACACTTGTTTCCATGCACACCAACGGACTATTAATTCATGCAAAAAACCTGCTTTGCATAGCTCACAACTCTTGGTTTACAGCAGATTAAAGGAACTACTTTTGCTCAAATAATAAACTAACATCCTTAACACTTCGATTTTGTAGTATTGCCATAGCTCTCTGTGTAATTCATAGAGACATTTTGCCTTTAGATAAGACACTCAATCTTTTCAATCAAGCAGCATAAGTTATCTTTAAATTAAAATAAATCAAGAAAAATTGAGAGACATATTTCTAGATACCCTCATGTTTTTCACAACACATGAAAAGTACATTTTCTGTAACACGTCTTACAGCATTCACAAAGATAACTAAGTTAATTTTACTGGCATAACAATAACATGATTTTCAAGTGGTTTAGACAGCGTTAGCCTGTGAGAAAACCACTATAATTATTATCATGACAATTTCTTAAGCTTAAGTATCTTTTAATATCCCGATTCTCCTAGATAACTTTTGAATCCATTTATTGGTGTAATGAAATCAATCTACCTGTATGCTTTTAAGAGTTCTGTTTTGTCAAATCAGCATCCATATGATTCCACCAACTGTAATTACAGATCATGCATTCCGGAATTTAGACTGAAACCGACTTACATCAGAAATTATATAGCATCCATTGGATAAACATTAATTTATTGATAACTAATTGTCAGTTATGTCTGTCTGTCTGCTTCTAGTAACATCAGTTCTTGTGCCAAACACAAAAAACAAGATGACGCCACTTCTACCAGAAACCACTCTATCAAAACCAAATGTTGTGTAGTGTAGTAGACAGAGGAGGAGGAGAAGAAAGAGAGAAGCATTGGGCAGGCACAATGGCTGTACGGTTAAGGGCAACAACACAGGCTATGAAAGCCTTGTACAGAACATCCAATGATGGACATTGCAATTCTTGGAGCTGCAGCTTGAGGGGTGCCGACATCTCGTGCCTCGCTAGCCGCTATTGGCCCAGCCAACAGCCTCCCGGCCAGCCAGTCCACTTACACTTTTGTACCTACAGTGTAGTGAATAGACAACTGAATGTACCGTAATGGATTGCTATATTTGGTCAAAGGGGTTTACTGTGCTGTAATCAAGAGTGTCCCCAAAGGCAGGAATTTCAGGAAACAATTTTCTTTGATACCTAGTTAGTGAAGTTTGTGATGGTCGTAGGTGCATTTGGCATAGCTATTTGCAGGTTGGCACTTGGAGTTGCTTTGCAGGTTGGCACTTGGAGTTGCTTCATTGTCTACATAGACAGCCATTGATTACTCAGTTACTGGAGGGTTCATTCTGCAAACTATTATCATCAGCAGCAAATTGCTATCTAAATCACTAAATGGGTCTGATAAATCCAGGTCTAATAGCACCTATCTGGAAAAGAGGAATAAATTAAATGATTAGACAATAGAAATATATAAAGTAGTCCAATAGAAAAACAAGTGAAAACAAATGAACAGAAATTGTAGAAATTAATGCAAAAAGACTGAAAAAATTCAATAGTTTGCTAAATAATGCTACTTTCCAACCTGCTGCAAAGACAAGAATGAACAGGAAGTGAATCTCTGATTAAGCAGCTAAATAATACGGGGCATAAACAGCTTTCACTGGATAAATATTCTCATATTGTTGACCGGTTGAGACAGATTCCACTACTTTCTGCAAAATTTCAGGAGCATTTGCTAGAAAGCTTTGTTCCAATACAAAAGATAAGAAAAAGTTCTAATAAAATCCTCATCACCCTGCAGATGTGAACTTATACAGCTTTGTATGACTTACATTGACATGCACAGTCATTGAACCTTGCATACCAGAGTTACACATATTAAGCTCTGCAAAGCCTGTCTCTGTAAATGGAAATCAGCTTCTCTGATCTTGTATCTACCAGTATATGTTGGAACCTGATCTAATGTATCAGAGTCAGGAACAGTGTTTTATACAGGCCTATTAGGAGGGGATATCCCCCCCCCCAAAAAAAAAACTCAAAATCCCCCCCCCAAAAAAAAACCCAGCACTTACACAAATTTTGCATTGAACTGTGTCTTTTCCCCTCCAACCAAGTCAATTTCCCCCCTGAAAGCCTCAATTCCCCCCTCAAAGGCCTGGAGTCTGGATAAAACACTGGTCAGGGATGTTAGGCACTATCAGAAAAGTTCAACCAGAACATCATTAAATTCTTCAACTAAATATGAATGAGACATTTTGAAACATGAAATCACGCATGACAAAATTATATCTTTATAGTCACTTATCTCTATTAAGCCTTCATTTGAGTTACGGTAATTACCGGTGCAGGTTATAACCATCATAACATGGAGAAGATTACCATAATACATGTATGAAGAGAACAATCACTGACCTTATTTAATATGTCAAAGCCATAATCATCAGCCAGTGAGCATTTGCAATAGACAATTAAATATGATGTAGTGCTTTTTTGTGGCAGTCAAAAATCACAACTACTGTAAGGTACAGTCATAACTCATTATTACCAGAAAACTACACCATGAAATCATTTGTCAACTCAGCTTTAAGCTGGCAAACATGGCTTACATTTTATCTGCTTTCAGTACTTGATTTTAAAACAGCGCTGGGGTACTGGTAAAGGTTTTGATGCATTGTACGCAATGGCTAGGGTACAAGTCTTGGTTAGGGTAAAATTCAAACTTGCTACTCTCCACGGTCTCTGGTTGGGTGGCACTGGCAGAGCAAGTATCTCTGATAGTATCTAAACACAGTACAAAAATACAGACAACAAAGATAATACTTATGTGACGAATGTCCTTAACAAGGAGAATGTACAACATCTTCATTCATTCATATATCCAACAATTTTACACAGACATTTTAAGAATATCGGTCCTCCTTTAAAATGTTATAGTAGGCTAGTAGCTGTGGAAAAGTAGTTAAGATCATATTCCCTCCCTCCCTCCATCCTTCCTTCCCTCCCTCCCTCAGAATGACTGAACAAAATACACCCCACATGGTTTTCTGGTTGCCTGGGAAGTAGCAGTTGTGCTGAAGCCAAATATCATTTACAGTACATGGCAGCTAAGGGCAGCATCTGTCTTTCTCAGCACCTACTGTAGGGTCATTGAGCTGCATTTCCATGTATGATTCATATGAACATCTACCCTTTTATCTTAGAAGGAAACTAAATCTCACATCAGCTTCTACACCTGAAGGCAAAGGTAAGGCTCTTAGCACTTCAAGAATGCAGGCAAGTGATGGTGAGTCAGACCTCCTTAAGTACAGTGTACTAGTAAGTGTAGGTCTGTCTGTCTGTCGTAGGCCATTGAGGATAGAGACTGGTGAACAGTGGCGCATCCGGGGTTCCCGAATAGGGAGTACACATCAACAGTTTTTAGTAAAAAAAACAAAGACTACAAGCAAAAAAAACGTCAAGGAGTTACTGTCCAATCATCGTACCTACCCTTCACCCTCTCGCGGAAATATTTCTCAGTGGTTCTGTGCAAATCCCACAACTGAACCCATCCAGAATAAGGACCAGCTCCCCGTGCCACCCCCAGTGGCTACACCAGTGCTTGGGAAGATGGGAGTATTGTATCCTGCTACCTCAACCAGTTTTCTTTGCCTCTGCAAGATTTTAAAATGCAAACCTCATAGTTTTATTGTTACTCTAAGGCTGTGCAAATAATAGTAGATCTAGTAAGAATATATTATGACTCGATATATCAAAAGATATGAATGCCAGAGATTTCTAGACAAGACAAGAGCGTATCCTTTTCTGATAACGAGCTGATCTTTTCAGGTGTTTTGAGGGTATTGGCACCTTTGTAATTTAATTTTAAACTAGTGCTATAAAAGTTCTCATCATTGCATCTCAAGTAGGCCTAGCAGTGCAGTGCATACTGCAGCTTATCATTTCAACTTAATCTGCAGATGTATAAAAAGTTGAACATTAAAAAGCATCTACCGTAATAAACTTTAATATATAACTCTATTACAGCCATTTGCAAGAACTGTTTAGACACGCGCTTGGGAACAAAAACTGAACAGTCACACGAGGAGAAGAATTCCGTTTACGGAATCAACGGGTATTGCGCCCGTGGAGATGAATGATGCTGATGATAGGCCATAGGCAGGGTTTAACCTAGGTCGTTTCCTGGGGAAAATTTTCTCTTTTCCCCGGAAATTTCAAATTCTGCCCTGAAATTTTGGTATACTATATCAACTTACAGCGCTCCTTCAAGCCCTCCTAGCTGACTCCCTCCCCCACAGAGGCGTAGCCAGGAATTTGATTTGGGAGGGTATAAATATTTGGGGTATAAACCTTAACTATAAATCATATAAACTACATATAACCACATATAAATCACATAAAAAAGCCCGTCGCTACGCCTCTGCCCCCCAACTTCGTCAGTCCCCCCCGGATTCCAGGAGTCTAGATTAACCACTGGCCTATTCACTAGTGTTCCTAAATTATATTTGCTACTACGCCGGTACTTCGATTAGCAAGTTCACTGAAGCAGTGGTTCTTAACCCGTGGTCCGCAGACCAAAAGTGGTCCGCGAGAGGGGTCTATAGTCACTCTAGTGGTTCGCGGCAAATTGTGAAAAAACGTTAATAAAAATTAGACATATAGGCCTATATTCTCCATAGAGCAAGCAGCACTATTAAGTCAGATGACTGCAGTGGCGGCTCCACCGGGGGGAGCCAGGGGGGCCCGTGCCCCCTATTGAGAGCCTGCCCCCAGTGGCCCCCCTATACTTAATGCTACATACATTAAACAACAAATGGTTGGCCCCTATGATTAGAAGTTGCCACCTCAACGGCCTCCCACTTGCCAAATCCTAGAGCCGCCACTGGGCCACTGACGACCTTTTTATGCTTGTCGGGGCACTGGCGAGGGACGAAGATGCTTGTCACGATTTCTCTCAATTTTCAGGTGGTCCGCGAGAAATTTTTGACTTCAAACGTGATCCGCGAGGCAAATGGGCCTGAGAACCACAGCACTGAACCTGACTGAAGGATATGAACCATTTTACATTTTCTGGATATTAACACTGAACGGTTCGTTAAGTTTCACCCATCAACTCAGAGGTCGGATAGAGCAATCCTGCTTACCTCAGCGGCATGGCTGTAGCTTCGAGCTAGGCTGTTATCCTCCCACGGAACATCACTGACAGCCTCGCGTCCAGATAATCACAATTATCAAGAGTAAAAGAACCAATTGAAGAAGCAGCGAAAAAGGAGCGGGAGGGAGGAGGAGGAGGAGGAGGAGGAGGAGAACGCGGAGGAAGTGGACGAACTAACTCAGATTGGCTGCAAGTGTGGTCATCGCTATCATTGACGTCATCATTATCACAACCGCCGCTAACACTCCACATCACATCTTCAGCAACAGGAAAGAGCCTACTAGGAACTTTCAGCAGCTAATTGCAATTAGCAATGATCAATTATCTGTGGTCGAGTTCTGATGCTTAGGGCAGTTAGGGGTCATCCATAAATGACGTCACGCGATTTTGGCAGTTTTTACCCCCACCTCTCCCCTCGTCACACGTCGTCGCAAAAAGTCAGAAACCCCTCAAATACGACTTCACGGCGCGTTACCCTCCCCCCCGTCATCTTGTCGTCTTTCCAATGTCAAAATTAATGTTTCGTTTGAAAATATTCATTATAATTATTATAGTTGAAACAATATTCAGAAACTTGCTCAAAATCTTTTTTAAAATGAAGTATAAAAAGTTTCAGGTCTGTAAAATGAGTAAAATAATTCAATTTTTTTCGAGCATAACAAATACATGTAGCAACCGGTATTTAAAAATTTTATTAGCATTTGCATTGGAGACCCTCCCAGGCTCCCCGTCGTCAAAGTCATCGTCACAAATTTTGAACCCCTCCATATTACGTGCGTGACGTCATTTACGGTCATCTTTAACGCCTCAATGGAAGGCCAATGTTTAAACCCTTTATTCACAAAAAGTGGAACCGCTGTTACAGAACACAATTGTGAAGTAGATGGACTAGTGATAAGATTGTTGAACTGCTGGATTTGAAAGGACATTTGAAAAAGTAAATGCTGGAAACGTAGAGTAAATGTTTAAATTCAAATGAACACAAGATCCATTTACCAATAACCTGTCTGTTACAATTCATTTGGGTCCAATGTATCGCCTCACTGCCATAGCTCTTCAAAGACTTCAAGACCACCATTGCTAAATGCTAATACGCTATTAGAACTTATAAAACTCAAATGCCTGTAATTAAATGAGGTTAAACCAATGAATGACTAATACATGAGCTCAAAGAACAATTACAATTATACCCCATGATAATTATATATTATAATTACATGTATATTGAACTATATATAGATCAATTGTAATTACAATTATATTGGTAAAATGCAATTAATCCTACAATAATAATTACAATTATAATTGTAATTGACCCATGTCTGATATATATATATATATATATCCCGTAGACCTCGATCCGGACGAGAGTTAACCACACAATTTCTACGTCTTCGGATAATTTTTATCATAAGTACCTCGGAGTCGTGAACGAAGTACCGAGTGCAACAATATACTGTATATACACTGTATATACACTGTATATACACTATATATATATATATATATATATATGGTATATATGGTATATATGGTATATATGGCAATGTGCATCTAACCTACATCGGCATTGTTATACTTTAGATAGGTATAGAATGAATCAGCGCTGCTCGGAGGAAGAGTTGGAAGAATCAAAGACACCTGGAAGCAAGCTGAAATCCTAGTGCATACTGTAGGTAAACTGATGAATGGAGCGATGGTGGAGCATAGTTTATTGTTCTGCCGATCTTAAGTTCAAGCGGTTTCTACTTTCTAGAACCTGAATGAGCGTATTCAGAATCAGTGGCGTAGCGTGGGTTGGCGGCGACGGTAATAATAATAATAATAATAATAATAATAATAATAATAATAATAATAATAATAATAATAGGCCTATAAAAAATTAATAATAATAATAATAATAATAATAATAATAATAATAATAATAATAATAATAATAATAATAATAATAATAATAATAATAATAATAATAATAATAATAATAATAATAATAATAGCAGCAATAGTCTCTTTATTTCAGAGGGTGATAAACTCTCGTTATTACACTCCAAGAAGGAAGTTGGGCGGCAACTATTTCTAGAATATGATTAAGTACAGAAACAGCACAGAAATAATCCCACTTCAATCAATCAATCAATCAATCAAAAAACTTCAATGGCGCCATTATCATAATGCCTAGGACATTAGCCGATGGTGCACCAAATCCATATTGAATTAGAGCCAGGTCAATCCGGAAAGATCAGTCAGAACAGCGGGGGAACAATCTACGGGGGATAGGCCAAGTCAAAGAGGTATGTTTTCAGACCGAATCTGAAAGATGATAAAGTGTTAGTTAATACGATATTGGTAGGCCTAATGAATTCCAGAACCTGGGGCCATACACTGAGAAACAACTACGGTAGTGCCAATGACTGTACGAGAATGAGAGACGACAAATGAAAGTCCTGCCGAATAGGCCTACCTAGAGGAGTGATTAGTAAGTAGGTAGAGGGATAAGTCGCATCTTAAGGTCAGTGGCGGTTCCACCATGTTGATGACTGAGGATGCATCCCCCACCGGGGCTCCGGATGACCTTTTTTGCTTGTCAACCTATTTTCCGGTGAGTTTTTTTAAAATTTAGTGAAAAATACTGCGAATTACCTTTTTTAGCTTGTCGACCTTTTTTGCAAGGTTTATTAACTTTTAGTGGGCAAACAATGACCTTTTTATCTCTTTTCTTTTGTTTTTTTCTTTTAACTTTGCATCCCCAGCACCAACTTCTGTTACTTCTTATAATTTGTTTCCCCCCACCAAGAATTCCTGGAACCGCCACTGCTTAAGGTAATAAGGGTTAATTATATAACATGCGTGGTTTTATAGGCCTACTGTATATTAAAGACAGGTTTTATAATTATTTCGGAGTTTGATATGAAGCCAATGCAAGGACTGTCTAGCTGTGAAAAGATTATGCGTGATTACCAACATAAGAACTGCACGACATCCCATCGAACATTAGGCTGCTTGACGAAGTTGGTCTTTGTGCAGTGCACAGGGGTCATTGGCAGAATTTGTTCGACAGCGCATCGCGGACAATGATTTCCTACTGCAGATTCTGCAGTAGGTAGTGCAGATGGCTAATGATGGGGTTGGTGGGAGAGGCGTACAGATCATCAGGCATGCCCTGGGCGTTTGCTGACAAGAGGCGACTACGGCAGAAGCACTTTCACCCCTTGACTGGACACAATGGCTGCGGCTGAAATTTCGGCTGAAATGAGGATTCCTCAATCAGCTGGACGATGCAAGCGCTGCATAATTAAACCTAGCGCTACACAATGGACGCTGTTGGAACAATCCGATTAGGCCTTTATGAGTCGATTGCATGCTAACGCATTCATTGTTATCTTCCGAGGGTCAGTAGATGCCGCCACAGAGGTTGCCAAATCGTCCGTGTTTTGAGATCAAATGTCACGCTTACATCTGATTCAATTTCCGGCTGAAATATTCAAATCAGTCAGTCATGCGTCAAGTAGCGTGTTCGCTTCGGGGCATGTCGCCTAAAAGCAGCAACCTAAGGCTTGCTCTCCGATTAAAGTCTGATGAAATGCCGATCAAGCTATGTTTATAAAACCGCCGAAAGCAAGTTACATTTCAACATCGGAATAGCTAGGCCTAAGTGAAAGCGAACATCATCATCAGCATCACAGTTGCTGTCACCTGTCAGCTCATTAGCGGCAAAAGCCGGCAATAGCTAGACACAAAAACCCAAATCTTAAATGTGTATTATTAAGCAGAAAGTTCCAAAACATTTTGGAACTGCCGGCCCACCTCAGCGGTTTTGTAACGTGCCGTGACCTTGGTCATAGCATGTAATATTTAAAAAATGCATTGGGCCATCTGGCGAACGCATGGGCGCCCACAGAAATGTTTCCAGGAGGGGCAAAACACATTTTAACACAATGGCCACGGTTAATATTTTAGAAAAGGTTTTCAAATTTCAACGTGAAATACTGGCATTTGTATTTTCCAAGGGGGCAAGAGGGGCTCTTGCCCCAATGTGCGGGCGTCCATGGTCGAACGTTAGCTGAAAAGAATCTTTTGAGTCTTGAATAAACGGCAAAACAAAAGCTCTGATTCGATTCTAATGCAAATATGGCCAATATATTAGGCAGAATTATTCGTATTTTGCCAAATCAGACAAAATGAGAAATATTTTTTTAAAGTTCATGAAAATTATCTTTCTAAAATTTGTCAGGAAAATGCCTTTCTTACTTGTCTTAAAAATCCTATGAGTAGCCTATGGCAAAATCGCTTAACCGGAAGATTGAACAAAATATTAAAATATAATTAAACAAAGAGTCCCTATTGTTAGTGAAGTTTCAGGGCAAAATGGTCGCAATACACTTTCCTTGCGTTATTGCGAAATAAGATTAATTTTAAAAAGTGATAGGCATATAGGGCTTCTAAAGTCGGTTGGGGAGGCTTGGGGGGTTACCAGTGGCGGCTCCACCGGGGGGCCAGGGGGGCCCGTGCCCCCTAATGAGAGCCTGCCCCCCCAGTGGCCCCCCCAGTTGGGACCCTATACTTAATGCTACATACATTAAACAACAAATGGTTGGCCCCCCATGATTAGAAGTTGCCACCCCAACGCCCCCCCCCACTTGCCAAATCCTAGAGCCGCCACTGGGGGTTACGCAGACTAGGAGTTTTCAATTTTCAGCTTTCAAAGTATTTTGACTGGAAGCAGGTCAGAAACGTCAAGTCTGCACCCACATTCAATTTTAAATTTTAAATTTGCAAAATTTATTAACCGTATTTCCGAACTTTTATGCCTAAGCAATAGCTATAGTCGTAAATTTTAAAATAGTAGAAATCTGTTTAAAAGTTTTTGATGAATGAACGTGAAAAGTTAAAAGAATGTTTTGAATTTTGTGTGGCAGAACTTCATGAATTGATGAGACATGTTCGAAATCGTTGGCTGAGTTTGTTAACCATAAAGTCCCCTTTAAAACCAATATGCCTATTGTCAGTTGCAGTGTGTACTTTCAAGGGCCTGTATTGGCTGAAGTGCTATTGGTTCACTTGATCTCAGGGACGTCATTGGGGGGGGGCACAGGAGGGCCGTTGCCTCTCCCCTGATTTTTAGAAGAAGAAAAATTTTTCACCAATGTTCCAATGTTTGTGTTAGCTAGTTTTATAATTTAAAAAATTGGCCTGCTAAATAGGCACAAAAGACTGAAAAGCAAAAAAAGGTCATCAACCCTCTAAAGGAAGGCTTGGTGTCGACTCTGAAGTAAGTAAACGCACATAAGGACTTACAAGCAAAAAAACAAAACAAAAAAGGTCGTCAACTTTTTCACAGACTTGTCAGTCGAAAGTGTCTTCCCCTGAAAAACAGTGAAATGACGTCTCTGCTTGATCTACCTGGCTACCTGGAAGAGAATTAGTGAGATGCGACTTTTAAGATGGCTATATATACATTTTGTCCCAACTCGCAAGCTCGCACGCAACTACACACGCGCGCGCGCGCACACACACGCACACACATTTAGAAGACGAATTTAGAGATGGACGCAGCAAAGGTTGCGGCTTGTGTGAGAATCCAACCCAAGTAAGTTCCAATTAGGCCTATAAGCAATAATGGAATATTGTAAACGTAGCGGAAACAGAGACAAACATTAAAATGCTGCCAAATGCTCTGGCACTTCTTACGGAAAGAACCAACGAATGCTGTTGTTTTGTTAACGGGGCGAGAGCTCTTCGGTCGGTCGGTCGGTCGGTCGGTCGGTCGGTCGGTCGGTCGGTCGGTCGGCAGATGCAGACTTTTCCGAATGCGCATCGGGCACGAACGGTTCCGGCCCTACGCTCCACTCTCACAACGGACGATGATTTACTCGGAGTTTGCACGCCCTTGGAGTGTGCACGAACTGCAGCAGGCGAGTGAGTCACTGCCATTAGTAACACGGAAAAGGCTTCAGAACCAAATCCGGCGAAGGGAGGACAGCACGCCAGGTTACGAGGAAGCAATTAAATATCAATGCACTCGTGCTGTTAGCACCCATTGAACTATGCTCCTCGTTGTCTGCCTCGAACACTGTTAACAATCGAGTCTAAATCTCCAGGATATCACTGTAATATTAATGTGTGCAAGGATCCGTCATGTCGTGAAAGTGGCGGCTCCAGGGTTTAGTAAGTGGAGGGCCGTTGGGGTGGCAACTTCTAAGCATGGGGGCCAACCATTTGCTGATAGTTATGTAGTAGCAAGCATATAGGGCCCCAACACGGGGTCACTGGGGAGTGGCCAGGCATTCAATAGGGGGAACGGGCCTTCCCGGGTCCCCCCATATGGATCCGCCACTGCGTCGTAATACTGTCTTTTGCATTAGATACTATGAACCGATTCCAATTAGGCATACTTCAATGTCAAATGTCAAACCATTATTTTGCCGTAGCCTCGTGACTTTTGCTAACTGGATCAGCATTTTGGGTATAACAGTTGGTTTAAATGGTGCACTGTAGATAAAGCTCTATAATATAGAGAAAATCGAACCAAGCGTGCCATAAGAGCGCTACACACACACACACACACACACACCAAAAAAATTTTTCGTTCCCGTTTTATTTCGCCCCTAAAATTTTTTCGCCCCTAGGCAGTGCCTAAACTGCCTAAGCCTTAAGGTGGCCCTGTTTAGCACTAGGCATGATACTTTTATGGATAATTAGCGCTTTTGGTTTTGGCTTATGGCTATGTTACTGCGCTTCATAAAATTGTCGATGATAATAATAGAGTTGATCAACACAACATAAGTTGCATGTCATCAGAAGCATCTGACTGAGAGGAATAACTTCAAATAGTCCACGTTCGGCGTTCGAAAGTCGTCGAGAATCTTTAGAGACGTTTCGAATCAACCCAGAACAACGGTCTGCGTCTATCCAGAATAATCTGCTCATCTGATCCGCTCGGCTTGCCTCTTAATTTAATCTTGGACTCATACGCTGCGTGCCGATTGCTGAAATCCGTCCAAATGAAGTAGGCCTAGCGGAAGATGGCAGAGTGGATTAGCCTACGTGCTGGAGCGTCAGACTGACGGAGCGGGTTCAAACCCCGTTAGTGCCCCTAGTGGCTTTCACACAGGCAGTAATGCCTCCTAAGCCACTTAAGAGAGCCATTTGCGTTTGTACCTTCATGGGTCTACTGTGGAGAACAAACGTGTCTAGTGCAGAGCCATATTTTCAAAAATTTTCCTCCAGTCACATGAATTTTGTTATGATTGTCCTGAGATGTCAAGACACACTTATTTAACATCTCTTGTAAGTGACTCCTTTGTAAAGCGCTCTTGACTTTAGCTCCAGTTATGTTACTGCGCTATATAAATTGTCGTAGATGATGATGATGATGATGATGATGATGATGATGATGATGATGATGATGATGATGATATAATAATAATAATAATAATAATAATAATAATAATAATAATAATAATAATAATAATAATAATAATAATGTCCTCTATGGTTTGGATCTTTGCAAAATTCAGGACAGGATAGGGCCGGGCAGGACAGGACAGGACAGGACAAGGCAGGGCAGAACAGAAGCGAATTATGTATGATGGAAAAGCGTTGAAGAAAAAACTAATTCGTACATTTCGATCAACAAGAGCGCTAAAGGAGTTGACGTGAATTTGCATTACATTGTCACATGTAACCTACCGATGGCATTGCAAGAAGTAAATAATTAATGATTCAGTGAAATTGCTGCTATATCAATGTTAGGCCTGAGCATTAATTTAAGAGGCGCCTCTAGCGAATGCATAAAATACCGTAGTCTGCTTTAATAAGCACCGGACGCTTAGCTTGACATGACACAAGTTGACCTAGGATGACATATCATGCGTCGCGACTCACGAGGGGACACAGAGGCCGCCGGGCCCCTATTCGAACATAGACTGGTCATGAAATTCGTGCAAAATCGATGAGAAATGTTTTCAGTTGGGAGGGGTAGGACAGAGATGAGTCAATATATCTATTATTATTATTATTATTATTATTATTATTATTATTATTATTATTATTATTATTATTATTATTATTATTATTATTAGTAGTAGTAGTAGTAGTAGTAGTAGTAGTAGTAGTAGTAGTAGTAGTAGTAGTAGTAGTAGTAGTAGTAGTAGTAGTAGTAGTAGTAGTAGTAGTAGTAGTGGTGGCAGTGGTAGTAGCAGTAGTACAGTAATGGTGGTGGTAGTAGTAGTAAGCAGTAGCAGAGACCAGTGGTGCAGCAGTGGTAGTAGTAGTAGTAGTGGTAGCAGTAGTAGTAGTAGTAGTAGTAGTAGTAGTAGTAGTAGTAGTAGTAGTAGTAGTAGTAGTAGTAGTAGTAGTAGTAGTAGTAGTAGTAGTAGTAGTAGTAGTAGTAGTAGTAGTATATTATTATTATTATTATTATTATTATTATTATTATTATTATTATTATTATTATTATTATTATTATTATTATTATTATTATTATTATTATGCGTTTGCTGGATCATTAATTTTCTAAATATTGATTTCAACAATTTCACTTTTGCTGTTCAGTTTTGTCGTTCAGTCGATGATGATGAGACCTGTCGCACTAAGTGGTAAGTAGGTCCCTAAGCGTTTAGGCGTTTCTACTGTAATTTGAAATAGTCTTCTACCACTTTCTTATCAGACGAACGACTGGTGGCCAACGCCGATGGCGCATCAATGATCAATCGCCCATAATGGAGTTCCTTTTAAGTTTTTCACCGAATCGAACGCCGTTTTTATCAGCGACGCTGTCTCTCGTAGACCATGCCGTCATTTCTGCAGTTCTTAATTTCCCGCTGCAGTTTCCCTATCTTCGGGTTTAGCGTCTTTATCATGGAACGCATTTCGCCAGAGGGCGCTGTGCTTCCGACTGACTTAAAAGCAGTCATCGATGATGACATTATTCCGAACTCGTCGTCGTCAGGTATAGCCTATAGGCCTACGGTGGTTAGGGCCGGTTGGGCATGTCGACGGCGAGGCCTGACTATAGTGACTACTGTGCGATCACGCAAACTATAAATCGGATATTTCATCCGCGGAGGCTTACACTTCGCACACGCAAACCAAACATGCCGGTGATCGATTGACGCCGAATCGAGACACGCGAAGCACTTCGCTTCGTTGTCAAACGACGGCTAAGTGATCTGATGGGCGACCATCGGCCATCGGATCTAACGAAGATGGGTGGCAAAAGGACACGCCCCCGCGATGATGCTGCGGCGGCACTGCGTAGGACGCGGCACATAAACACACATCTCTCTCTCTCTCTCTCTCTCTCTCTCTCTCTCTCTCTCTCTCTCTCTCTCTCTCTCTGACTCTCTGTCTCTGCCTGTCTCTCTCTCTCTCGCTCTGATTCTCTGTCTCTGCATGTCTCTCTATCTCTCTGTCTCTCTGTCTCTCTGTCTCTCTGTCTCTGTCTCTCTCTCTCTCTCTCTCTCTCTCTCTCTCTCTCTCTCTCTCTCTCTCTCTCTCTCTCTCTCTCTCTCTCTCTCTCTCTCTCTCTCTCTCTCTCTCTCTCTATCTCTCTCTCTCTCTCTCTCTCTCTCTCTCTCTCTCTCTCTATCTCTGTCTCTGACTCTCTGTCTCTGCTCTTTCTCTCTCTCTCTCTCTCTCTCTCTCTCTCTCTCTCTCTCTCTCTCTCTCTCTCTCTCTCTCTCTCTCTCTCTCTCTATCTATCTCTGACTCTGACTCTGACTCTCTGTCTCTGCTTGTCTCTCTCTGTCTGCATGTCTCTGTCTGCCTTTTTATCTCTTTGTCTCTCTCTCTCTCTCTCTCGTTCTCTCTTTCTCTCTATCTCTGGCTCTCTGTCTCTGCCTGTCTTTCTCTCTGTCTGCATGCATCTCTCTCTGTCTCTGCTGTCCTGTCTGTCTGTCTCTGTCTCTGTCTGTCTGTATGTCTCTCTCTCTCTCTCTCTCTCTCTCTCTCTCTCTCTCTCTCTCTCTCTCTCTCTCTCTCTCTCTCTCTCTCTCTCTCTCTCTCTCTCTCTCTCTCTCTCTCTCTCTCTCTCGTCATCCGAGGAGCCAGTGTCTAGATGAAGTAGTTGTAAATCGTCAGCATGAATTTTAGATAAAGGGCAAAACATGAATGAGGTGAGTGAAATTACGACCGTTTGGTGTCACAGATAAGGTCGTTGAGCATAATTCAGTGGGCGACGATATGAAACAGCATTACAAATGCATTTCTTTATTAGATCTGGCAAAGTTTCTGTAGTTATCAACTTATAACACAAAAAAGATGGTTCTGATGAAGTCTTACGCTGTTGAAACTTAACGACAAAGTAGAAATATAGAAAGCAGGTATAATTCTCTCTCTCTCTCTCTCTCTCTCTCTCTCTCTCTCGGGTCGCAAGGCGCTTAGGCCTACGCATATTGTGGTAATGTTGGATTATTCTTCCGTCACTGACATAGAGACCAGGACGAGTTCTTTAAAGTCAGCGCAGTTGTACGGTTCGTAATGCGCATGCGTAGCAGCGTAGGTGACGCCGGTAAATGTCTTTCTACAGGACGCCGTCGGCTTTTTGGACAGGTCTTTGGATGTCGATTATTGATTTTGCCTTCGTTCAAAGTCACTTGTTACTTCCGGCGGTTTCTCCCTTCCTGTCTCGAATTAGCGTAGCCGACCGTGCCGAGCGCGACGCCGGGAAGTGGAAGTGGAGGAGGAGGAGGAGGAGGAGTAGTAGGCGGTCGGCAGCAAAGGAAGGGACATTCTGGTAGTGGCCACATTCGACGCAACTGCCCGTAGTTTAGGAGCACAGAGACGTGACGCAGAGAGACCCGTTCTGTCTATCTGCCTCTGTTTGTTTATCTGTCTGTCTGTCTGTCTGTCTGACTGTCTGTCTCTATTAATAGAGGCAAATACAGACCCAGAGAAGACACCTTCTCTGATTGCTGATAGCTGATCGGTTGCTGCAGACGACTGAGCAGACGATTATATCAATCGTCGCTTCTTGTTTCGTCAACGGCGCAGTTTGGTCTCTGTTGCCGGTTAAGTTGCATCTACGAAGGAGACGGACAGCATATTCTCATTGCCTATAGGACATACAGTCCCTCCTACCCAGGTAAATTCTCGATTTCGAAGCTACAAGTTCGGTTATCCGATACAAAATACGCTAAATAAAGAATTTACTTCTAGAAAATGTGAAAACTCTACATTGCTAAACTGTTGAATGGCCTGGCCTTTTGCGGATGATTCTGAAACTACGCGATTGACACCTTGTCATATTAATAATCATAATATATAGTGATAACAAAATAATTAATGTTATACACTTTGAAGCGTTTAAAGCATCAGTTAAATTGTATTAAGTTGTCTGTCAAATGCTTTCAAAATTCCGTTCGTATAAAGCTCAAGCCACTGCCAAATATAGAAGTCTCAATCAACTAATCAATCAATCATCAATCAATCAATCATCAATCATAAAGCTTCTTTAGAGCCATTATAATTATGATTTTAGCGTTTGTCGATGGTCGCTTCAGATGGTCGCTTCAGAGTGAGAACCATATTTAATTCGGAAATCATGTCCGTGATATATAGTTTGTGGCTGAAAATCATTTGTTCAGTCCGTAGTTGGCTGGCTCTGACTAAGGAGGGAATGCAACAGAAAAGAGGTGTGCCATAAGCTTAGACCTGCAAGTCAAGAGGCGCTCAGCTTGGCTAACGAACTTGGTCGCGACCAAGAGTTCCAGAGCCTAGATCCAGCAACTGAGAAGGCAGACTTCCCAGCGGTGTTCCTATACATGTAGTATGGTGTATAAACTGTTAACGTCGTAGTCTCGAGTGTTGGCGATCTTGAAAGGTGAGTAAAAGAACTGAGGTAAGACGGAGGTAAGAAGGCTGATTAGTGTAAAGCGCTTAAAGGACGAAGAGACAAGTCTTATATGTTCGATTCTGTGTTTGATAGGTAGCCAGTGAAGTGTTCTGGGAATAGGTTTCTGAAGGCGGTTGAGGTTCGATTTTATTAAAATGGTAAACAGTGATACAGACAACGGAAGAAAAACAGCCATTTTTGACTTGAAATAGATATATAAGGGTTTAGCTGTGCTATTAACGTTATTGACATATCAAGAGTATGCGACTTTTCGATAGTCTTATTCTCTTGAAGTGTAAACATGCATTCTTCCGCGGAGACATTCAAATAAATTGAAATGATAATTAATTAATCGATTCCTATAAGATATTGGACTGTATAAGCAATTCAACACTTGTCAACAAGAGCCGATGGAACTTAAGTGGTCGTTGCTATAGAAACTAATGCACGGTCTTAAATAATATATTATCAGTGGAAGCACTCACTCCCAGTTGTTCAGTCATCGATTAAATGCTTGTTTTAAAACTACCGCCTCGTTCCTCTTAGCCCCATTACTTACTTAGGCCTACTTCCTTTCAATGGACTGCTTCTACGCCTTCTCTTGCAACATCGCCCTGTCTCTCCCTAACATAGACTTCATTTTCCCGTTTCCTCTGTCGCCTCCTCTGCCTCCCTTCCCATGTGTTTCAATTTTTCGTAGTCTTTTCCTCTTTTAAAACTCCCTTCTTGAAGGGCAAAAAGCATTGCAATAGTCTAGCCTACTGGCAACAAAGGCATGGATCATGTATTTGGTGGCTGCAGACGTAGAAAGTAAAGAGCTAAATGAAATAATGGGATAGTCGAGCAAAGTGCTCTTTGAATGTTAAGTTACTGTCAAGTAAATGCCAAGGTTTTTGACACCATAGGCGTAAACTTCTGCTAGACCTGTAGGCTCGAGGTTCCCACTTTTGTGTGGAAGGGGAAGGTACTGCATAGGGATTGCCCGATTGGCCTTGACTTTTTCATCAAAGTTTACGCCAATGCTTGACACAGTTTGAGGATGTCAGCTTAGGAAGCTGAGTCCGTCTTATACGGAAACAGATCAGACAGTCAGCTCTCGAAGTAAATGTCCAGCGGGATTGGGCGTGCCAGGTCCAAGTTTAGTGGAACTATTAAACAAAGAGCAGACGTGTATTTATGTAAGATAGATTTTGGATTGATAGTCTTTGCGTACGGATTTTGCTGCTTGGAAATGAGTTGGTCTTCTCGAAAGAAACGTTAAAAGGAACCTGTTCGTTTCAGAGAATTATAAAAGAAACGCCGAACGATCATCTCGGATATCTTAATTAAATCGCCTCCGAAAAGGAGATATAAATGTATCAGTGACAGACGATCAGACATACACACAGACAATCAGACAGACAGACCGACCGACCGACGGACAGACAGACAATAGAAGACAAAGAAACAGTGGCGTAGCCAAAAGAGGGGTTGGGGTTAAACCCCTTGGTTGCGTATTATTATTCTGTGGGTGGAGGGGCACAAAAATCGGGTTTAAGGTAGCAGAAAAGAAAAAAAGAAGCGAAGGAAAATATGAATATACAGTACATTGTAGTTGCACGAGCTCATATAGCTTATGACTATATGATATATATGACATATTTGACATATAACTTACTTAATCAAGCAAACTAATAGGTGATTACTTTTTTGCTTGTTTGTCAGGATTTTTCGAAATTGGGAATGGTCATAACCATCCTTCGGGAAATCCTGGCTACGCCACTGCAAAGAGAAACGAGAACAAGAGCAAAATATAAAATGCATTATACTGTAGACCTCTATATATTAGATCATGCATGCTATTCTAATTTTGAACGGATATTTAATACGGAAACCTGCATACATTTTTCAATTAAAAGACCAATTACAGACCATTTATTTAATCATTCGTTCTCGGTCAGGTCTGACCTTTCCTATTCTCAGAGTTTCGTTTTCTGTGTAATTTTTCTAAACATTTGCTGTCATAAAAATTTGAAACATACAACTTACTGTCATAGCTTTCTAAAACTGTTGCAGCGTCCTATATTGGACCACGTAGCAATTTGTCTGGCTATTTTCAGACGAGATACGACTTCTAAACGCTAGTGCATAACTATTTGCACGGTTTCAAGTAATTCGGATTATAGGCCTATCTATTGGCGTCATTGTCGTGTCCGTAAAGTCGGCGTTACGACAAACAAGAGTTCGAACGATTCGAAACCACAGCATATCCCTTACATACAGGTTGCCTATAAAGCAGGAGTATTCAACTAAATTTTACGATGGGCCAAATTTTTTATAACTGGTGCCCGAGGGCCAGGTGCAAAAAGTTCCTAGTTAACAAACATATAGTTAATAAGTAATAGAAAACATGTAGGTTGATAGCAAGACATTTAGAAATATTTCGTAAGTATTTTTAAAAAGTTTTTGATCGTTTCAGTATCTTCGCGGGCCATTTCACAGCCCCTAGCTGGCCAGATCTGACCCGCGGGCCGCCAGTTGAATACCTCTGCTGTAAAGATTACCCTGCAGACAGACAGACAGACAGACAGACAGACAGACAGACAGACAGACAGACAGACAGACAGACAGACAGACAGACAGACAGACAGACAGACAGACAGACAGACAGACAGACAGACAGACATTCATTAATGTAAAATTCGCAGTTTCGCGAAGTTTCAAATAATGGCTCACGATGTTTCTGTTATGCTCGCTGTCTAGACCAACGCCATGACAGTCAAAGTCCGTTCAGTTCTGCTTGGTGCTGTGATGCTGGCAGCAGCAGCAGCAGCAGCAGCTTCGGCCTATGAAATCTCCTTGGATGCGGACGGTAATCAATATTACACCGAAGGTATCGATGATTGACCAAAAGTTACTTTTGCATTTATACCGTATATGTTAATTTAGTCGCAAGTTTTGCTGTGCTTTAATATGTAACGGTGATAGGAAAGTTAAACTGACGTATAGGTAGCTGTTTTCCAAGAAATGCAGCTAGAGGAGTGCACGGTAATGGCTACCTCGCGGTGAAACCGCGGTAACGGGGTAAAAACGTGTAATTTTACCGAAATTTCAATGGGGACGGTAAAAAATATCGCGACAGTACCTCGGTAACAAGATCCGGGCTGACGGTAGTCGGCCTACCGCGGATACGGTTTTAAAAATTTCGTAAAAACCACGGAAATGGAGACGAACAATCTCGTAGATCAATCATATGGGATTTAATTCAGATGGACGGACATGATTCAACGGATTCCACGAATCGACGCTGCACTCAACGATTCTTTTGGTGATGCTATTAAACAATAACTTCTGGCACTAAGAGAACAAAGAGAGAACAGCGAAGATTTGTTCCCACGACGAGCCCCATTATATTATTTGTTTTGTCTGGAACGATACGCGCAATTTCGTCGCTAAAGAGAATTGATTAGGCCTACTGAAAATTCGCGATAAACAGAGCCTTCATTCGTCGGCGCTTTTATTATACGAGACTTCCTGCAACTGTCTCTTTTCTCCGACCGCAATTTCAAACTCAATTCTCCCATTTCAAAGGGCAATTTCTTTCTTCCGCCCGGCGCCGTCCCGCCTGTAAATCCGGTCAGCACTGTCCGCGTCTACAAAGCGTTCGTTTGCATAACAGACAGCGCTTTGTGAATCCATTACCTTTGCATCTCGTCGTCGTCGTCGTCGTCGTCTTCCTGCCTTCCGCGTCTTAAAAGGTTTGACAGACTGTGGGCGAGTATAAATGAAAGGCGAACGACGATGACATTATTGTCACTATAGGGATGATTTTTTTGGTCGTGAAGACATCGTTCGGTGTTGTCTGAGGTTAATTAACGGCGACAGCAGCGCCGTAATAGCGGCACCACCATCATCACAACCACCACCACCACCACCACCACCACCACCACCACCACCACCACCGAGTGGCAGCAGCAACAGGAGCAGTAGCAACAACAACAAAAGCATCAGCATCAGCAATAACAGCAATTGCAGCAGCAGACTCGGTAGCGTCTATTACGATTGTAGTGGCATCATTGTTGTCGATTCGACAATAATAATGAAGGACTGAAATGAGGCACTGCATAATTCAGAATAATTGACTTAATTAAATCGATTGAGGATGGAACTTTAAGAGATTTGAAAATGAAAACCTCGAGAGCTTTCATCAGTAAACTTCTTTCTAATATTGGGATGTGGGTGTGTTTTACCATATATTGACGTCGATTAATATTAGTTAGAATCTCAATCCACGAACGTCCAACTGCATGGATTTCGGACGAAGCGTCAAGATACGACGAATCTTTGTGGAAGTTAAATTAGTTAATTACTAGGGTGTCGTCGTCACTGTGGTGATGAATTAGTTCGGTTATAGGGGTATCCAGTGTTTACCAACAAAGTCCGGTTGCTCCGCCCACCGGTGGGCAGAAACCATAGATACCATTGTCGTCTATTAATAGACGCCAATGGCAGAAGCAGATTTCTTGCTGGTGGGCATAGATCTGTGACCATAGAGATTATCCTGGATACTCCTATAATTAGGCCTAAGTCTGTGCGTTAGCAAAAGCGCATTTCGCAGGAAACGGTACTAAACGACAAGTTACTCCTCAGAGAGATTCGTTATCTAATCTCAATCCCTTCACAAACATGCATACGCAGTATAATGGTCTCGATTTTCTCAGTTTAAGCGTCACAGTTTGTGGAACTTGGTAGGAAGGAATGTGGACTGGCAGATGAGTATAGATTTGACAAAAAAAGAAGCTGACGTCTGTGAGCTGATATTTCAGTCATTGATATTTTTACCCAACTGTGAGATATACTGTATGCAGACAGACGGATACACAAACGGACAGCTGTAGTGCAGCATAACTAATGCAACGCAGAAGCGTATTGGACATAATATAGTGGCATGTAAAAAATTTCCAAGGTCCCTACAGAGTAATTTAACTATATGGACTTCTAAACCGCGTAGGCCTACATATGGCTGTTTTGCTAACTTGATATAATAGCTTGTCCAATGAAATGTATCATTTGTCATTTGGACTTGATCAACTTCAACAGGTTTGCTGGAACTGTGACATCAGAGGCCAATCATTTCCAGGGCTCCATATTGTAGTGCAGTACGCCCCTGAATGTTGCAGACTGCAGGGGAGGAAGTAGCGAAACGAAGCAAGTCCATAAATTGCGCTTATTTCTAAACGCCATTCATCCACGCATTCTCCGTGGAAGAAGATACGCTCCACGTACGATGGAGATGGAGTTTGCCAATTATAATTGGCTATCCGATATTTTAATATATAATTATATATTAAAATATCGGAAGGCTTATCACTAACTTCTGCTTCTCAACGCACGCCAGTAGTAAAGAAAGAGGAGGAGGAAGATGAGGAGGAGGAGGAGGAGGAGAAAGAGGAGAAGGAGGAGGGGATCCTTGCCTCATCAAATTGAATCAGTCGACTGACATCGCGAAAATTGATTTTACATAGGGTGCAAGGTCTTTGGAAAAGGTCAGACAGACGTAAACTGGCAATGATTTCGAACTCCGAAGATTGATCATTGGATATGGAAAAAAGCACTTTTGGAAGGTGCACCAGGCAGTAGTCCGAATTTTTATATATATATATATATATATATATATATATATATATATATATATGTATAAGGTAAAGGTTCACCCATACTCGGTTTCGAACTTCGGGCCCGGCGCTCGCTGATCTCCGGTGTCAGGCAACCGTATACTGCTGATAATAATCAATAATAATCATGTTTCCATCTATGTGTCCGTATACGAATCTTGACAACGCTTTAGGAAGTTGATTACAAACATGAAATATGGGAACACCTCGGCGCCCTCTTGCGACATTTGTCTGTCAAAGAGTAGTCAGTTGTCATTTGAGCAGATCTATGATTGTAATCTCAAACTGCATCGTCCCATTTCGCAATATCACAGATCTATGTTTCTTTTCCAGACGACAATTTTGCAGATGACGTCAGCAAAAGATCCCAGATCTATGGCGACAGAAATCCAATTTTATCTTCTGTGTTTACGAGCAAAAGGTAGGACGACAACCAGCAGATGTTTAGCACGAAATGCTGGGTAGGTACAGTATAAGGATCGCAAGACACGTAAGAGATATTTGTAGACTCCGAGATTGTATGATGCCAAAATCTGTCCGCATCCCTATCGCCAATTCTCTTGTCACCAGCTGACTTGATTGTTGCAATTCCTTGTACTATGGCGCAGAGGCGTAGCGTCCCAATGGCTACTATGGCTCTAGCCATGGGCGGCACACACGATGGGGGCGGCAAATTTTGGAAGCGACCTTTTTGTGTTTGTAGGGTTGTTGAGGAGTTTTTGGCGAAGGTGAAGGGGGCGGCAAAATGTAGAAGGGGCGCCAAATTCAGTGACGACGACCTTTTTTGCTTGTCGGGTTCTGTCGAAGAGTTTTAGAAGGGGCGGCAAAATTTAGAAGGGGCGGCGGCAAATTCAGCGGCGACGACCTTTTTTGCTTGTCAGGTATATAGGCTAATAAGAGCAAATTGGAGCGGCATTTTTTCCAGGAGCCATGGGCGGCACAAGTGCACGCTACGCCACTGGCTGTGACGTCGTGTCGAATATGCAAAAGCTTAAAAGGACCATTACTAAAAAACCACAAGCACAACTACATCAGACCCGTTATTAAAAATTTATACTGGCTGCCTGTCGAACGAAGAATTTCTGTCAAAAGTAGTCTATTGGTGTAAAAAACATTGCAGACTGCCAGAGACTGGCCAATCTCAGACCCCTAAGTCTCTTGTTAAATCACGCAAAACATTACCAATCGAGAAGAGTTGCAGACTCATTGCTAAATGTACCAATAAACCTAGAACTAGAACTGAAACTGGCAAGAGAACTTATTCTGTGACAGGACTAAGGTTTTGGAACTCTCTCCCTGTCTCTGTCGCATCTTCCAAAGAACTGAGCACCCGTGGCGTCGCCAGGAATTTTTGGTTGGGGGAGGGGGCAAAAGGGCTAGCGTGTCAGATTCCTTACCCACCCCTCGCCCTCCACAGAAAATTTTCTCACCGGATTTGCGCGAATCTGGTAGGTGGTCTGGGGCAGGTTGGGGGCAGTTGCCCCATTTGCCCCCCGTGGCGACGCTAATGCTGAGCACTGTCAAATCTAGACTCAAAACTAGTCTCTTTCAGAAGCCCTTTCCTCCAC
Organism: Metaphire vulgaris; assembly: GCA_018105865.1. Taxonomy (NCBI): domain Eukaryota; kingdom Metazoa; phylum Annelida; class Clitellata; order Crassiclitellata; family Megascolecidae; genus Metaphire; species Metaphire vulgaris. The sequence goes on from CM030844.1 coordinate 8,505,633, forward strand.
AGCCTGCCTTACTGTCTCTTCCGCTCACTAATATCTGGATTGGCCTGGTCTTTTACGGCTTGGATTTGGAGTACCATCAAGGGCGTAAACCTGGCGTCAACATTGAGGGGGGGGGTAGAATCGTCCATAAAGTCAGGTCAGACCCCCTTTTCGTCTTCCTAAAAGTCTTGACGAGCAAAAAAGTCATCCTTATATTTCCCCCTCTCCAAATACCCTGAAATACCCTGACAGGCAAAAAAGGTAATCGGAATCGGTGAGAATAATACGGTCGGTTTTAATCCTGGCATCAGCATGCATGGGGGCGATGAATTCAGAGGATATAAATTTTTACCATACAGTAAGCACAAACCATTGGGGGGATAATTGATACTCTGTCCCCTCCTACAAATTATTGGGGCGTCCCCCGCCGTCCCTCCGTGTTTTACGCCCTTGAGTAGCGAGTACCATCGATTGATGTTTAAGGGTATTATAAATGGCGCAATAAAAATGCAAAATTATTAATAATTATTCTAAAACACGTCGTTTGAGTTAAATTAGCAAGTGCAGCGGTTCAGAACAAAAGTCTTGTTGTCAAGTCTGATGGTGGCTCGAGTTTTAGATTCGAAGAATGACACAACGCGTAGTCAGATTGACGAACAATGACAAGGGAGCATTTTACCGGGAAAGCGCTAAACAAATGCTATTATAAATGCGATCTGGGAGGACTGCCCCCTCAAGTGGAAGCATGCAGAAGCTATTGGGTTTTAGGCGTCAAGCATCAATATGAGTAAAAATTCTTCTTCACAAGAGATATCACATTAGATATCAACATTAAGAAGGAAAATCATATATATATATAAAATAAATATATATAAAATATATAAAATATATATATATATATATATATATATATATATATATATATATATATATATATATAACCCTATATATAACCCTATCCCAAAAGGTAGTTTCTAACACGTGTCTTAACTGTGCACGGCGTATGTATGTATGTACGTGTGTGTGGATGTATGCATGTATGTATCTATGTATATATGTATGTGTGTGTGCGTGCGTGCATATATATATATATATATATATATTTATATATACATATATAACGGACCCAAAAATCTTTGAAGCACACAAGTTGATGTTTGCATCTGTTATGCTAGTCTCCAATGATCGTATTGAGATTGCGATTTCTGTTATTTCTCCATGGACCTGAGTTTGCAATATATGCGATGACCTGGGCTCCACTGTCTGTCTCCTGCGTAGACCGTTGTTTCCGACCGACGTTTTGAAAACGGAGATTTGACGTTAGACAAACAATCAGACAAGACAACACAGACAGAGGGGAGTATTGTCGCCTCTTGCCATTTGGATACTCATATTACGCGTCTAATCGAAACCGGGGATTAAAATAGACTGTCATGCCCTAGGACCAAAACTCATTGCGCAAACAAATCGTGGTGCTTGTAACGTGCACTCATGTCACTCCTATTGCGTTGAGGATTCTCGCTACTGTAAATTCTTATACATGATTCCCCTACGACGCAAGTTTTTATAATAATAATAATAATAATAATAATAATAATAATAAAGGAAATCGGCAGTATCCTATCACGACAATCTGGAGATGAAAGAGAGACATCCTTTCTCCTACAACGAATATCCGTGACACTCCACAGTTTTAATACAGTCGCCTTCCACAGAACTTTCACATAATAATAATAATGATGATAATGATAATGATGATGATAATAATAACGATGATAATAATAACGATAATAATAATAATAGTATTATTATTATTATAATTATTATTATTATTATTATTATTATTATTATTATTATTATTATTATTATTATTATTATTATTAATTATTATTAAAGTGGTTCAATAGGGTTTATCCTCTGTTGTTTCACTTTCCTTGGACTGAGATCTATTTAAGAACTTTCGTTCGTCAGACGTAATCATGGTTTCTCTTCGTTAAGCACAGACACATAGGGGCCTAAGCGTCTAAGGTCATCAGTCTTGAGAAACCCATTTTCAAATTTGTGTCTTCATCATTGGCGTATCCACGAGGCAAGGGGATGCCGGGCCCCCTATTGTGGCTGGGAGCAGTCGTGTCCCCTTGGGATTTGCGAAAAGCCGTTGAGATTTTTTGATTTTTTTTTTGGGGGGGGGAATGATTGAAACAGAATCGATACAAATGGACGTGAATGTGTCAGGAACCTCTTGAAGACGTCTTTCTGCTTGTAGACTTTTCAGTTTTCATTCGAAAATGACTCTATGTGACTCCTCCCTATATATTCCTTAATTCAGGCTACGCCACTGATCTCCATAACATGACAGAAGTTTCATTTTGTCATGTAATACGGCACTCTCGCTGGATATATTAACCCGATGTTCTTTCTATATTTCCGCAGTAAGTTAATACCAAGCGATGAGAGGCCAAAAAGAGCGT